>CABHPQ010157922.1:0-38864 GCA_902168405.1 Peromyscus aztecus | reverse complement strand
TGGGGGAGAGAGAGAGAGAGAGAGAGAGAGAGAGAGAGAGAGAGAGAGAGAGAGAGAGAGAGAGAGAGAGAGAAGGGAAAGAGAGAACATTCTGGATGAGGTTTTTTTGTTTGTTTTTTTGGCAGCTCTTCCTTAGAACTCACCTGAACAACGTCAACCTAAGCTTCATGGCTTCTGCTCCAATTGCCTCCCAGCTTTTGTTTATTTATTCTTTCTCTCTTTTCTTCTTTGTCCCTTCCCTCCCTCCTCCCTCTCATTTGTTCAAAGTCACAAAGTGAGTATTTCTCTGAAACCTTCCACAGGTTTCTCTCTGCACACAAGGGAGCTGATTCAGCCAGAACCCAATAACCTCAGCTTAGTCAGGATGGCACAGGGCCTGGTGGGGCTCACCCTGGGCACCCAGCTTTCCCAGGCAGCAAACCAGCAGACCCAGGCTCAAGTGGTCACACTGCTGGCACATACCCGTGCACAGACATTTGGAGCATGCAGTCTCGTGATGAGAAAAGAGGAGGCCTTTGGAATCTGCCAGTGTGGCCTGCTGAGTTGGGGTTATCTGGAACTTGAGGCCCTGTGGTCCCTGTACAGTAGCGTGGGACTCTGAAAAGGCCAGTTGCTTTTGGTTCTGACTCAATTATAATGACCAGACTTCTCCCAAAGCTTTGTAAAACTACCCTGCCTATTACTCCTGTTCTTCAATGCTACCTAATTGTTCCTCGGATTTAAAGATAGTCCCATTCAATAGTTTTAGAGTTAAAAAGCCTAGGTTTGAATCCAAGCCTTCCACACTTTAGCAGGATGACTTTAAATGTTTCACTTCATCTTTCTGAATCGGGAATTTCTTTAAACAAAAAAAGGTTTGGGTATCTGCCTTCTCAACCTTTGGTAGATGCTGAATAAAGATTTGTCGCATGAATCAGAGAAAGGCTACTTAAATTGACATGTGGGTGACTTTCAGCAATCCTCCTTCTTCCTATGGACTCTGCCTTTGAACATCGGTATTTCATGTCAGCCTGGCATGAAATAGTAGAACACTCTACACTGATCACAGAAAACCTGCGTTTTCCATTTGCCTGACGATGTTACTGAATCATGCATATTTCACTCTCTGAATTCCACTATTTCCCATCACTCAAATGAACATACTAGCTCCCATCTAATCTCCTTTGTCAAGTTCAATGTCAGGGCTCAAATGTGAGCAGGAGTGACCAGAAGGAACTAGCCATACACTAAATCTCTCCTTGTATGCTGCACAAGTCTGTAACAAGTGAGAATCCAGGAGTCCTTCCCACATGAGCAGGCTGAGCTGCCCTGCTCTCTAAGCTGCTTCTAGGCAGAGCTTTCTGCTGCCAGAATCTTCATTTCTCTGTACATAGGTATTTTTGCCTATGCAGGGAGGCCCTTGCTCTTTTGAGAGAGACAGAGAAGTGTCAGCAGAAAACCTGCAGAGGTCGGCAAACGTGCTGAAGCCATCAGCAAGTCCAGGGTCCTGTGTGTTGGACAGAATGGAAAAGTTTCCCATGAACCTGAGAAAGACAGGAAAGTAGTTGTTTGCCCATTCCCTGACTTCACACTCAAGGTCCCATATGAACTGAAAGTCACCCTCTGGTTTTGTGTTGTGTTTTGGGATTGCAGTTTATAGTCAATAGCCAGGGCAGGTAGGTCTTGGGCAGCAGACCTCCTTTCTCCCTGCTTCTCAGGAATAATACAAGGAAAATTGCCTCTTCCTGAAATGACTTTGTTTCTTCCCTAATCCAATCTTTGATCGATGTCAAAATTATATCTATTCTTTGTATACACACTCTGTGTGTGTGTGTGTGTGTGTGTGTGTGTGTGTGTGCACAAGCAGAAAACTGGGATAATGTCTAGTCTTTTACTCCATTACCCTCCACCCTGTTCTTTGACACACTCTCTCTCACTGACCCAGAAGCTTACCATTTCACTAGGCTGCCTGACTAGAGAGCTCCCAGACTTGCCTGTCTCTGCCCTCTATGGCAAGCATTGCAGGCATGCACGACTATGTGTGCCATCTACATGAATGCTGGGGATTTGAACTTAGGTCATTCTGCTTTCAAAACAAGCATGCTTATCCATCAAGCCATCTCTCCAGCACCATCTATTCTTTTTGGTGTTGTTGAAAATAATTATTGTTTTATGTATTTAAGGTTTAAAACATGTTGTGATGGGATATAAACAGATAGAAAAGAGGTTACCATAGTGAAAATAACAATTATATTCATTATTTCAAATAGCTACCTTTTGTTGTGGCTAGAAAAACTACAAACTTGTTTTTGTTTGTTTGTTTGTTTGTTTTGTTTTTTAGCATGATTACTAAGTACAGTGCATATTTATTATCCATAGCTCTCAAATTGCGTGTTAGATTTCTGGAGTTCCTTGGTTGTGCTTCCCATTATGCCTGTTTTTGAAGACCTTGGTGGAATTCTATCGGTCCCTAAGAACTCCCCAGGATACATTCAAAGATCCAGGCACATGATTTGAGTGGTACTCCCTGAATATCACTCCCCCTTTCCTTAGATAAATATATTTATTGAGAGCTAGTAATGTGCTGGCCACTGATGGAGAGATGGCATTTTGTATACCTTCTCTCCGACCTCTGCAAACTTGAAGAGTCATCACTTCCATTTTACAGATGCCTCTAAGAGGCCACAGAGGGAGGAACTGGGATCTGAACCCAAGGTGTCTGCTCCTAAATGACCTTAGATATACCAGCTCAGTACCCATAGACTGTGGAAGATTTCTGTATCATTTTGTCCAGCATGATAGTTACAAACCCCATGTAGCAACTGAGTAACATATTTATATATATATATATATATATATTATTTCCATATGCATGTATATATACATGTGTGAGCATGTGTGTGTGTGTGTGTGTGTGTGTGTGTGTGTGTGTGTGTGTGTTTTGCTAAAGACTCAATCTAGAGCTTTGTACTAGCTAGGAAAGTGTTCTACCACTGAGCTATAAACCTACCCCTCTTTTTATTTTGACATAATATCTTACACGTTTGCCTAGACTGGCCCTGAACTCATTCTTGAACTTAAAACCATCCTGTCTCTATTTTGTAAGTAGTTGAGATTATAGGCTTGAATCATCAGGTGCTACTGGTTTTATTTATTTATAAATAAAATAAAAGTAATAAATAAAAATATAAATATAAAATAACAAATAAAAGTATAAAATAAACACACGTAGTTCTATTGACTCTTAACTGAGTTAAATTTTAATAGTAGCCTATGGCCTAAAGCTACTGGATTGGTTGGCACAGGTATAACCAACACTACCATATATAGTACAACAGCTATTTGCATATAGTACATGATGCCCAATTTAAACCCTGAGCTCCTTGAGAGGACAAGGTTTTGAGTCCTTCTTTGTGGTCAATAGTAAGCACTCAGTATGTAGTCTTGTAAAGGACTACACCTGTATATAGTCCCTCTTGATCACCTTAATATTAGACTTGTCTTGATCACAAGCCTGCTGCATGAATTGGAAAAAATGTCACAAACCTCTAGGAAACTTAGGTGTCTTATCTATGAAACAGGAACACAACAGTCAGTTCTCAACCAGACATCTGCCCAGGAACATCTTACCTGTGTGGAGAGTCAGGATCAAAGCATGTCTTAGTGACATCAGTGATGTCTGGGTCACAGCACTCTCCACCATCGAAATTAAACCTTTCGTAGTTGCAGTCCATGTCACAAACACCGTTCTGCTGCTTCTTCATGAACGCGGGATAGCGCAGCTGGCGGCAGTCCCCACCATCATGGCCAGTCAGTGTATGGTTGCATTCAGGGTCACACTTTTCATCGCCGATCTTGCTGATGTCACAGTTGGCTAGGATGAGGCGGTGACGCAGAGAAGAGCTATTTATCTCCAGCACCTCCAGCTCCCAGGAGATGTTATAGTGCTGGAAGGCCTCAGCCAGCTGCTGGTGCTGAAAGTCAATCTGCTGCTGGCTCACAGTCGGGTTCTTATGGTCGTCATCATGGATGTTGACCACACGATAGCGCACCACCTTGGGTCGACGGAAACTTGGGAGCTGGTTATAACTGGAGATGACTTCTGTGTTGTCACATAGCGTCTGCCCACAAAGAGGGGGCTCTAAACTAGTGTCCAACAGGAAGCTGTGGGCATTGCTGAATTCCACGCGGGGGCTGTTGCCATCCTTCATGGCGGACCAAGTGCGCTTCACATTGTCCCAGTTCTCCTGGAGGAGGAGCTGAGGTAGAGGGGTGTGGAGGCCATGGGTTTCCATGTCAGACAGTATCTCTCGCTGTGTCCTGGCTACCTTCCATAGACTGAAGTGCTCAATGTGGCCCCGGAAGTTGTGATTTTGAGCACTGCCCCCCAACATGAGCACTTTACACTTCTGGGTCAGTGGACTGAATATGCCACCAACTTGCTCCCCCGAGGTCGCCACCTGGGCACCATTCATATAGAGCTTCATCAGTCGCCCATCGTAGGTAGCAGCTAGGTATACCCACTGGCCTGGGAGGTAGCTGCGATGGGCATCGACGGTGGTCACTTTCCTGGCCCGGTCTGTCTTCAAGGAGAAAAAGTAGCGTGGGTCTCTGTTGCCTTGATCACTGATGGTGTGAATGCCCACGACCCATCCTCGGTCACGCGAGGTATAAGAACATTTGTCATACAGCCCTATGTGGCCCCAAAAGAGAAAGATGAATAAATAAAGCATGGCAGTAGATGCGAGTAAGTTATTTTTCTCTGATAAAATTCATATCAGAATAATTTAAAACAGTTGTTCTCAAAAAGTTCTATGGCACCCTGCCTGCTACTAATGTAGCCTCTGGGACCACCCCAAGTGCAAGGTAAGGGCGAGAGGAACTAACAGGGCAAGGAAGTTGGATTTGTCAATACCGCATGGCAAGTGAAGGTTTTACTTTTGTTATTTTGAATATGGAGTCTGTCGGAATGTTTCTGTTAAAAGAATGAGTATTTCATCATTCAAAAATTAAAAAAACAAAACAAAACCCAAAACCAAAAATACCAATGATAATAAAACCTAAAAATCATTGGTTTTACAAAGCTGTTGTTTGGGAAAGTATATTTTCAATTTAAGAGACTATTTTAAGTGAAGGGTAATGTAAAAGGTGATGGAAAATCAGTGGGAGATGATGAGGGAGATTCTCAGTTAGAAGGACTGTCTCTAGGACTGTCACCCTAATTTTGAGTGTACAACTGCCATTAACAGTCATTGAATGATCTACACCATGGAATTGTGGGAAAGATTGCCCTAGAAGAGTAAAAGTCAAGGGCTAGAAAGCCAGTGCTTCTGTCTCTCCCATGAGTCTTAGCTAGCCCTGGCATGAATTCTGAAAAGAAGGCAGACACTAAATAGCTGAACTGGAAAGATTTCTGAAGATCACAGCCTCCAACTCCTTCAACTCTGGCATTAGTGAGAAAGCTGAGACACAGAGAACAGAAGACATTTGTGGAGTTATGCAGGATCACTTACAAATCTCCCAAGAACCGAATGCTTTTTCTCTAACACTCTTCTCTGTAGTGTGTGTGTGTGTGTGTGTGTGTGTGTGTGTGTGCTCACACATATGTATATGCCCTTTTAACTGTAATCAAGTATAAAGTCTAAGTCTGTATAACAGGCAAGGCATCATGCTAAGGTCTTTATAACAGGCAAGGCATCATGCTAAGGTCTTCACATGCATTAGCTTATTGAACATATACCATCCACAGCAGTGATATTACATTTCTCATTTAAGCAATGGTGAACATGGAAATTAAAGGAAGTGAAAAGATGGGTATGAGGTCAACTGGTTGGTAAGTGGATCCTAGCTCTATATGACCTTGGAATTAACTGTCTCATATGCAAGTTGCATAAACACTCCCAACACTAACATTACCAAAGATTTGGATTTCATCATCTACCAAGGAAAGTTGGAGGTAGTTATCACGAGTTTTAGTTGATTGTTAAGGACATTTAAAGACAGATATCCCTTTCTAGAGATCTGGAAACGCCAATAAGCTGCTCAACAGATTCTCCATGTATCTGATTATCTTTGTACTCACCAGTCTCCCATCCCCCAGCCTTTCTGGAATATACCCACTGTACCTTGGCACAGGCAAAGCTTCTGGATGATGAAGAGGATTTTCTAATTACATGTGTATTTTAAGTGTCAGATGCTGTATGAAGCCAGGTGAGAGGAGAAAGAAAAGGAAACAAGAATGAATAAAAAAATGCTCGTTTTGGAAGGACAGTCCCTACTCTCCCTGGAGAATAGGTGCGGTCACCGTAACTCTGACTGTGCATCTGCCATTAATACTCATCAAATGAACATGGAGAGTATCCAGAAAAATCAATAGAGGAGGCCCACACAGTCTTTTTTTCCCTTTGTGGGCCCTGAGACATTAGCATCTGTGCAAATGTCTATGTTAGCATCTGACATGGCCAGCATTTTGGCAGAGTATCTAAGCCCACCCACTTCTTTCTTCCCACTCAAAACCTTTGCAGGCAGTGGACAGAGTATCCTAACACAGCCATTCCACTTCTACAGTCTGGGTGACTTCGGCAGTGTAATAAGTGCCTCTGGCTCTTATTTGAATGAAGTTTTGGATCACACAGTCACTCCATGGTTGATTTTATTTATTACAGGCTTCCTCGTGACTGACACACAAAGCACTTCTTCCAAGGGGGCACTTCTTGATAGCTCTGTGAGTAGGGGTCATTCTCTCTACTGAATTCATTTTGCTTTCAGAAAACAACATTGGATCTCTCATTCTGGAGCTGCCTGTGTTCATCCTGCTGTCTCTTCTCTACTAGACTGGATGGTTCTTGAGGGTAGTGACCAGTTTGCTTATGTCTGTAACCTGTCTAGCTGCTCACTATAGTAGGCACTCAGGATGCATCCCATGAATGAACACAGGCATATGTAATTCAAAATGGAGTATGAAAAAAGGAAGAGGTTTTAAAGATCAACAGAAATGAAGGCACTAATTTATGTCTCAGTTTCTAAAGGACAAAGAAAGTCAGAGGACAGATGTGTTTCTACTGTGAAGGAAGGGGGAGGATCTTTGGGCCTAGAGTAACCTGTTGTGACTCATGATGACAGAAATTACAGGCCATATGTCTGGGACAAAATCACTTCATCTCTGTGGACCCTGATTCCCTCATCTGTATCTCTTTTTAAATATGCTGTCCTACTTGAAAGGCATAATGGATATAATATCCTTGATATGCACAGGCTATCCAAACAAGAGTTGGTTTTTAAGATGCTGAAGGGACTGGAAGTAAATTAAAAATGAGAGAGTTGGAAGTAAGTGGAACCAAAACACAAAGGGGACAGAGAAAGGAGGTACCTTGAAATCATCTTGCCTGATATGTTAAGATAGAGCATGAAGGCTCAACAACCTCTTAGAAATTCTATATTTTCACCAGCCTAGACAATATTAAGAGACTATGCATTAAAAGTTAGTTCCCCACTGACTCCCTCCAAAGACAAAGAGCTGTCTTCACATTTGGAAAGAATTGCTCCAGAGCTCATGTCTTGCTGTCCACTGAGAATGTCAGTGGGATGAGAGGTTCCTAAAGCCATCCTATTTGTGTCCCCCTTGCTCCTTATCTCAGTATCTCCCTCTCATCCACTTAATTCCTCCCTTAATATTCTATCAAAAGAAAACCAAGTTTCATCTAATAGGAAACAGGATGCAATCTCATTCTCTCTCTCCCTTGTTCTCCTTTTATTTTGCCAAGAGCTCTTGGTCTCGGCTTTTCCTGTTGCTTTTGGGAAGAAGCCTGCTTTGTTACTAAAGTAAAATGTTTACACATCTGTAGGGTTGCCTCAGTTCAGCACCTTCTTGGGGCTGGGAATCTGGTCCAGGCTATGTGATGCTGCCATAGAGAGGTGTATAGGAAGAGGCGGCTTGCCTCTAGAGGCAGGGAGGAAGGGCAAAGAGTGGTTTTCAGTGGCTCCAGGAGGAATGGTATTAAAAGAAGTGAGAGCCTTGAAGCAGGGGCTTCAGAAGTTCAGATGGAAATATTTACCTGGAGTGTAAGTTGTTGAAAAGAAATCACTGAGCTTCCTAGGAATGAGGTACAGACATGGGAATGGGAGTCAGTCTATGTGAAAAAATATCTTAATTGGAGTCACCTTCCAAGAGACTGGATGGGAAGCATCCAGAACAGCCCAGAACCAAGCCTTGGCCCCAGGGATCTGGCTTGGTGTGCCAGGTAACCTTCTCTGGGATAAGTCATAGCACTCTCTTTATGCTGCTGGGGCTCATTCCCCTTTTCTGTAAATGGGGGGGGGCAGGTGTTGAGATGAAATGATCCTCTGCTAAATTTTAAGAGCCCTTTTGTTCACTGTTAGAATAGTTCCTTGTATGCAGACAGTACTCAAAAGTACGTGTTGATTTGAACTGGATGCCTTACATCCTTCTCAATCCTTTCATGCTTAGATTCCCTCTTCTGGGTCACTTCTTGCAGGGCACAAAACAGAGTCTTCTGCAGAACCCAAGAGTCTTCACATAACTCCACACTATCCTTTCTCACATTTTTTAGCGAGATAGAGACATAGTTTTAAAAAATGGTGAAAGTCTGTCTTAAGCTAGCCATCTGTGTGGAGTTAGAGGATAGTCTCAGTGGACATATCCCTGTATGACAAGGCAGAAGGCCAAATACAATTCTGCATATAATCTACATATAATAAGCATACACCTGCTTAATGTTATAAGCCTACAAATCCAGACGATGAAAGTGACTTCAAGGGTCCTTTTGCAGGCCAGTGAGGTACCTGGAAACATTGCTGAGATGGACAGAGACTGAGTCACAACTCCAGGAGAGGGCCCATCCTTGGGCCTCCTGTTAAGGAACTGGTCACCAGAGTATTAGTCTGCTGCCATTTTATATGCCCTGGTCTATATGCAGCTAATTTTAATATGCAAAGGGCTTCAGATATTCTAGAATCTCGACATACCTCTGCTTCCATTTTATTTTATTTCTTACTATGTGGGAGTACACATGTGCTATTCTACACGTGTAGACATCTGAGGACAACTTGTGAAGCTGCTTCTCTCCCTGCATCCTCATGAGGGTTCAGGAATCAGACTCATGGGGTCAGCCTTGAGCAGCAGGTGCCTTTACCTGCTGAACCCTTCTCACCCTTCCATATTCTTACCTCTCCACTTACACTCCCACCTGGCAGAAAAGCCTGAAAGCAGGAGACCTGCAAAGAGTGCTCTAAAGCCTTGACTTGGGAGAATGCTCTGGGATATAGGACACCTTTCATGAATCATTTTAAAGATTCTACTCTAGGGGATGTGCATCTCTATTTCTCTTTTCCCTGATAAACATGTTACTCTTATGCAGGAATTACTGAATATCAAGAGCTGTACGTTAAGTTTCTCATTTAACCTTCTCCATAAAACTGTCAGTATCCACACTGTACACTCTTCAGAGTAAACTGAGGCTCAAGAACAGGAAGTTTAGGTTAACAGTGCTTAATTTAGTGCTGAATTTAGACCTATGGGATTCTGAGACCCAGGTTTGTAATCATGTCACTTCATCAAGTGCCAAACATCAAACATTTTATTGTAGATTGTCTTAAGGCCTGGCCTCCTCCAAGAATACTTGTACAAACTCTACATTGCCAGCACCAGCAAGCTGAGCTGAAAAGCAAGCCAGAAGGCTGAGCCTTGTGCCACTCTTTTGCCTAGACCTAAAACTAGAATCAGAAAGCAGTTCTCTACTTCTAACAATCTGTTGTGCTTATCCCATTCTATTGGGATTTAACATCTGCACAGGCATCTGTCGATTTAAAGTCTGGTATGTTTTCTTGAGCTTGTCCTCCAGTTTCCAGACTTCCATTGCCAGCCTCTCTGCATGTTCATTTCAGACCCAGGGTTGTCTCAGCTTCCATGTCTACACTTTTTTTTTCTTACTTTGGAGGTTTCTCTCATAATTTGACTGCCTCTCATCTTCTCATTTGTTTTAAACTGACTATTTGTGACACCTTAAGATGTAAATGTTGAAGTCACATCACCTAGAAGTTCAGAGAATGACTGTGTTTGGTTGCAGTGTCTTTAAAGAGGTAAGCATATAGCAGCTATGTCATCATAAGGTCAAATCCAATGGCTGGTGTCCATAGGAGAAGACATTTGGGGAACATAATGTGCACGGAGGAAAGACCACACGGAGACACAGAGAGGACTGCCAGCTAAAAGTTGGAGAGAAGAAATAACCCCAGGCAGACTTGCATTTCAGACTTGTAGTCTTCAGGATTGTAAGAAAGGAAATGCATGTTGTTCAGTCATGCAGGCTATGAGCCCCTGCCAGGGAAGCCATAGCAGACCACTGCGCTATCATTCAGCATGCTTTCCAAACATTCCCACTGGGATTTTCTAAACTCTTGTCCATCTCCCACTGCCTTGTACTCAGTTCACAATCCTTCTCTTGCTATGACATAGTGTCCCAATTTCCTCTCTTCCTGTTTCGAGCAGAGAATGGTCTACCAGGAGAAGCCAAAGATGGGTGCTGTAGTCTCCATGTGCAGAAAAAGGCAAGCTTCTGTGCTTCTGTGAGGATTGGCTTTTCTGAAGCACCTGCTTTGCACTGGGCACATGGGTAGCTGCTTCAACATCACAGTATCTCTTACGATGTTCATGCCAGCCAAGTACAATAGCTGCCATGTATTTACCAGTGAGAAAAATTGAGGTTCAGAGAAGTTAAGTTCCCTTCCCAAAGTCACATAAATCTAAACAATAGTAATTATTGGAATTTAAGTGCCAGAGTGTCCAGTTCCATTCCTCCATAGCTGGGGGTGACCCCAGCGCTGTCTCAGTTTCTCTACACTGTTCTCTTCTTGGATGTTTAACACAGTACAATGTTAGCACTTACATTTGCCACTGGCTAGGGAGGAGAATTAGCCAGCCATGGTACTGCATACTCAGCTAATATTGTTTATTCATTTTTCTCCTTTGGGGTAGTATCCATATAAGAAAAAGAAAAGCCTACTCGGGATATTTATCCCCGTTTTAAAAAAAATAGCAGTTGCAAATAAATAATGGTAATAACAGATTTTGAAAACCTCTATGTGACAATCTCTTTGTTAAGCGCATATGACTCTAAAATCTTCATTAACATGCCATAGGTGCCATAAGACCAAAGTTGGTGTCCCAAGGATCCATGCTAGGGTCTGAGAGTGACACCATTTTGACTCCTGTCTATCTGATGCTGAGGCTAACATGGATGCCAGGGTACTTTCCTGCATGGGAATCACCCTCAGCATATGTGCCCCACTATGCTCTGCTCTGCTGTACATCACTGGTTAAGTCATTTATTTTCTGAGCTTCCTCAATCCCTCTCCTGATGGGAGGGCCATGGCAGGTAAGGGTCCCTCTAATTTCCTAGACTCTGGATTCTAGGATCATAATTTTTCAGATACTCCAGCATGATTATCTACTATGGGAAATCTAAGGTCATAGGTAGGAGAGGCAGATGCAGGTCTCCCATGTTATAATACCCGTGATCTATGGGAATCTGACAGAAAACAACAAGCAGAGGTAAGAGGATGTAGGAATGACAGAGGGAATTTAGGTCAACAATCTGGTTTCTTAAAGGATGCTAAAAAAATTAAAAGCCAAAGGTTGACACTGGTCCTCTTTTGTTTTGTTTTGTTTTCCATTATTTAATCGCTAGTATCAGAACCGTAGAGCAATGCTTGACAGAGCAATCCAATGGAAAGCTTTTATCTCTCCAGAGGAGAGGAATTAAAACAGACAGATTTGGGTTAAGTATACCCATGCTCCCTGCACTAGGTTTATTCAGGGGAGGACCCCAAAATGACCTGAAGGATTCAGAACCACCAGACATTCAGAGAAAGCTGGCATGGTACCAAAGGGCATTTTTGTCTCTTGGTGTCAGAGAAGAAAAAACACCAAATGTAACTTCAGTCACATGGTCAAGACTTGCTCAGGTGAAGTTTCCTATGAGTCAGTCATGTATGCGTTCTGATAGAAGCAGAGTTGCAGGAAGCAGTCGGATTGGCATAGAGGATGTCACCTGCATATGCTTTCCCGCCTAGACTCTTTTTTTTTTTTCATGCTAGAAACCATTTTTGAGTGTCTCGTGACCACATGAACCAGCTTACCAGTTTCATTAAGTGGTATGACCTTAAATGAAGCTCTCTGAGTCTGAGTTCTTCCACCCGTCCTCTAGGGATGAAAGTTTTTAATCCTGTACAGTTCACTTGTTTCACAGGTATCTTTGGGATGGTAAAGGAGATGAATGAATACATACTTCCTTGAAAACTACTTTAAATAATCTAGATGTGAGGCAGATATGAGAAGAGTATATCTAAGACTTAAAAGTCTTTATACATGGGCCTATGTGATAGATTTGGACTGACAAAGTGCTTCTGGAAGCTCAAATAAAACTCAAAATTCCCTCTACCCTTGACCTTCCAGCCTGAATCCTTTGCTCCAAGAATCAGTCTATAAAAAAAAAAAAAAAAAAAAAAAAGAAAGAAAGAAAGGTCAACGTTTGGGGCTGGAGTGATGGCTCAGTGGATAGTGTTCCATGAATAAATATGAGGACCTGAGTTTGGATCCCCAGTCCATGTAAAACCTGGCATGGGAAGTGTCCATCTGAACCATAGCACTGGGAGGGAGGGTGCATGGGAATGGACAAATCTCCAGAGCATGCTGATCAGCCAGTCTAACAGAAATGGTGAATTTCAGGTTTAGCAAGAGACCTTGACTCAATATACAAAGTGGAGGCCTGGTAAGGAAGACATCATCCTCTGGCCTTTGCATGCATCTTTACACATGTGCACTAGCATATGATTATGCACACCTGCACAAAAACATATGCCCATATCACACCCCCCACACATACATGAGTATGTGTTGGTTTGAATAAGAATGGCCTCCATAGGATCATAGATTTGAATGCTTCATCACTAGGGAGTGACACTAATTGACATGGATTAGGAAGTATGGTCTTGTTGGAGTGTGTCCTTATTGGAGGAAGTGTGTCACTGGGGGTGGGCTTGGGGGTTTCAAATGCTCAAGTCAGGCCCGGTGTCTTTCTTTCTGTCTGCTGCCTGTGGATCCAGATGTATCTCTCAGCTACTCTTTAGCACCATGTCTGCCTGCATATTGCCATACTTCCTGCCATGATGACAATGGACAAAACATCTGAAAATGCAAGCAAGCCCCAATGAAATGCTTTCCTTTATAAGAGTTGCCTTTGTCATAGAATCTCTTCATACCAATAGAACATTGACTAAGGTACACACACACACACACACACACACACACACACACACACACACACACACAGAGAGAGAGAGAGACAGACAGACAGACAGACAGACAGGACAGACAGGACAGACTGACAGACAGAGACAGAGACAGAGACAGAGGAAGAAGTACAGGGCTTAAGAGACCAACAAATCTGATTTCAAATTTTCCAGTGAAGCAACTCAGGAATTCTAAAAGACACCTCCCTTGCTTTAGTACTCATCTATAGAGTGGGAATAACCCATCTTCCTTTGACAGTTATAGAAGGAAATAAGGAGATAACGAACTTGTCAGGACTTGGCACACAGCCACTGGCAACATAATAAGTGCTAAAACATCTGTAGTGTCGTCAGACTGGTCTGTTGGAACCTCAGCTCTGCTCCTTGTTAGCAGTGTAGCCTCAGGCAACACCTCCCCTTTCTTGCCCTCCACCCCCACTCCTGCTCCTTCAAGTTTCCTCATATGTAAAGTGGTATAACAAGTACTTCACACCCAGGATAGAATGGACTAAGACTGAAAATCTGCACTTGCGTAGTATGCAATAAATGTGGCTACATGGTTTATTGATATTCAAAGTAAAGCTTTTTTTCCCTCAGAATTGGATTATGCTTCCCTTCTGTTTTCTTCTGCCCTGTTTCTTTCTGTCACTATTGTCTGTAACAGAGTAACAAGTCATTGTCCTCTTTGTCATACACTGTGAATGAAAGTAATATATATCCACTTAGAAAAAGAAATGGAGGAGGGTGGAAGAAGACAGGAGGAAAGAGAAGGAAGAAGAGTGGGAACTTGGGGTGGGGTGCATTTCCATTTCATTCACCCTCAAAGGCTGTACAGCTTAAATCAGATACTGGCTGGTGTTGGCAATGGTTCGATCATGGAGACTCTACCTCTGTTCATCTTGATAACTTGAGACACTTCTCTCTATACTCACTCATTATGCTCTGGGGACAGTATCATTTCTGAGGAAATGGTCAAGGACAGATGGCTCCTGCAGCCCTCATCTTTCCTGGCAGCCCTTTCTTCACTCTTCACTGTGGCATCATGTAGAGTCATGGGGGAGACTGCCTTACAAGTTTTTATCATTAACCCATTTACCACTCAACGGCATACTAAATCACCTGTACAACATCTTAACAAGTGACCCTTCACATTTCTAGAATCAAAGAACTCCCTAGCACCCAAAGAGGCCTACACACCATCAAGCATGCCTCAGCACTGTCCTAGACAGATCCTAAGTAACCCCTTTTCTTTCAACCCAGTGATCCATGTTCTGATTTCTAGGACCTCTCACCTCCCATAGCTATTGAGTGCCTATCCCCAGTCAGACTTAGAGATGTCTGAGGTTGTTGATTAGTATCGTCTGTGAGGTCTACAATTTCCCAAAGTAACATCTCTAAGTCTCATCTGATGTGTGAATTTGTTCAACAGTTCATTCATTGTATATTCTTGTAGTGTCCATTGTGTCAAATCATGGCTAGATATTTGGAGCATGGGGCACGGCAAGGAACAGCATGAACCCTCTAGCTAAGATGAGATGATTCCTACTGATCCAGCTGGTCCATATATTGATGCAAAATAGATACAAACAAAGGTGATAAAATGCAATTAGGAAATTCTTTTATTATTACATGTTCTATTCATAATATCTCCAGAATATTGCTAATTCTAGTCATAGCTATATATACCTAGAAATAAATATGGTGACTAATTATGATGTACAATGTACATGACCAGAAGTTTCCAATATGTCATCTTCTTGAACAATTACTACTGCTCCGTGAGGTAAGTTCTACTGTCCCTCCATCAGTGAGGAAATTGAGTGTCAAGATGGTTGCAGCGATGATCAAGGTCATTTGACATTTAATGACTAGGACTTAACTCATCTACTACATGTTCTATGGATAACATAAGAATTCTCTTACAATCAGTTGAACATTTATTTTTTCTTGTAATTTTTAAATTTCCACACTGATTACATGTCCTGATGGTTATAATAACACAGAAGAATATGAAGTTTCTTTAAGATTGAAGTCTCTGGAGCATCTCACTTATTTCATTTACTTTTCTCAACATTCTCTGAAGGAGACAAAATGGAGATAATTTGCTTTATATGAACGAGAAAAGTGAGGATCCAATGGTGGTAGGTACAAATTGTCTGATGTCATACATTTTGTGATGAACAGAACCAGAACCTGAATCCTAATACCCAAGTCAGCACACAGATGCCCTCTGTTTGTATCTACTGCCTCAAGATACTTTTCTTAGTGACTAGGAACATTCTCACTGATATCAGCACCGTCTTCCTTTGCACTAACTGTTAACCATATTTATGCACTAATTTATATAAATCTAAAGAAATAGAGATTAAATTTGAAGAGCGAGGTATGCACATTCTAGTTTAAACACAGTAGATATCATCCACTGAACTAGACAAGAAGCTATTTCAGAAACAAAGAGGGGTTCTTATGTTTTGGAGACTCTACATTGGTCCAGGTAGGATCATTGCAGCAAATGAACACAGGGCAAAGCTCCATGGTGCATACTCTTGATGACCTCAGGCTCAGGACAAGGACTGGCAAGTAGAAAGAACTGACTGATGTTGATATGCATGCATGCATGCATCACAGAGGAAATCAATGAGAGCACATGAGGTTGTTTGCTTGAGTGATAGCACAGTGGATTGTCCAGTGATTAAAAGCTCTATTTGGGAGCAAACATGGATCTGCAAATCCCTGACTTTGACATGACTTCAATGCAACTCTGGTTAGAGGACTGAAATAAGACACTGTTCATAGAACACTTAAAGTGTTTGATGTCAAATAAGTACTCAAGAACTAAGCATCATCCTCTGTGTATGTGAGTGCACGAAAGAACAAATGCACATAGGGAGACTGCAAAAAAAGGGATGGGAACTGGTGAAAAGAGAAGACATAAATGTAGCTAATATGCTCAGGAGCTAATTTCATATGTCCATACAAACAAAACTAAATAGACATATCAATGATAACACCACTAACAATATTATATTCTAAATATTACATACACCAAGACAATGATTCTCCTCTGAATTGTTGTGGAAGTAGAAGGAAAGCCATCCTAAAATGGAGATTTTTCTCCCAGTTTTACTCTGATAATAGTTTAGCTTTTCTTGGATGTTCCACACTCCACCCCTGCTTGCTCACTCTCTCTCTCTCTCTCTCTCTCTCTCTCTCTCTCTCTCTGTGTGTGTGTGTGTGTGTGTGTGTGTGTGTTTGTGTGTGTACATTTGAAGTTTGAAATGATACATCCTATATTATTTGACAAAATAATAGTGACTAGCTGGTACTCCACAAATTCCCATTGGAAGAATGATCTCTATGTAGTTATATGGACACAATGTTCTATCTGCAGGCTTGAAAGTCCACAGGACAAAATGATGCTCATTTTTTCTAAGATGGGGCTGAGTGGTGATTCCAGATCTCAGTTCTGCCACCATACACCTTGAGATTTAGGAAAATTGTAACACTTATGTGAACTTTTCTGTTCTTATTTTGAAAAGTAATCACACTCTTACTGACTGTATAGGGTTAGTGACACTGGGCATGAGGAAATGTGGTGGTATTGTGTTCCCCAAAATATTGTGCACGCTAATAAACTTATCTGGGGTCAGAGACGGAACAGCCACAATGTTAAACAGAGGTGAGGCAGTGGTAGCACACGCCTTTAATCCTAGCATTCCAGAGACAGAAATCCCTCTGGATCTCTGTGAGTTCTAGGCCACATTGGAAACGGCCAGGCACGGTGACACACGCCTTTAATCCCAGGGAGTGGTGGTAGAGAGCAGAAAGGTATATAAGGCGTGAGGACCAGAAACTAGAAACATTTGGCCTGGTTAAGCATTTGGCTGGTTAATCATTCAGGCTTCTAGCAGCAGTTCAGCTGAGAGCCATTTGGATATGAGGTCACAGAGGCTTCCAATCTGAGGAAACAAGACCAGCTGAGGATCCGGCAAAGAGAGATAGCTGTGGCTTGTTCTGTCTCTGACTGTCCAGCATTTCACCCCAATAACTGGCTGGGTTTGATTTTATTAATAAGACTTTTAAGATTCATGCTACAAGGAAGCATGTAGTTAATTCTTTTTTTTTTTTTTTTTGATTTTTCGAGACAGGGTTTCTCTGTGTAGCTTTGCGCCTTTTCTGGAGCTCACTTGGTAGCCCAGGCTGGCCTTGAACTACAGAGATACGCCTGCCTCTGCTTCCCGAGTGCTGGGATTAAGTGCGCCACCAACGCCTTGGCCGTAGTTAATTCTTAATACGTTATCTTTGCCATTATTAGTTCTTGCTTAACTAGCCTATGCTCTGGTAGTTTACTCTCATTGTGATATAATCTGTAGAGTATTGTTAGATTCATAGTCATAATGTCATATTTCCCACAATTCTGAAATACATGCAAGCCTTTCTCTGATTCCCTCGCATTAACACCATTCTTCAGTTTGCATAAAAGCATTGGCCTCATCTTATTTCTGATGGTGCAGGCAGACTCTTAGTATGTCCCTCTCTTTGGTCCATACTGTTCCCTTTAGCTAGAAACATTACTCTATTTCCTCTGCCTTACGTCCTTCTGATCTAGACAACTAAACAGTATTATTTCTTCCACTAGAGTTTCATTTGTCATGCGTCTACAGACCAGTACATGCACATATGAGAGCACCTGCTATCTTTTATCTTCTGTCACAGATGTAGCCAACCTTAGACCTTGGACATCTTTCTGCAGCAGCTATGAGCACTTGGTCTGCTTTCTATTATACAAAGTACCATTGGGTGGATTCTCTCACTCCTGAGTCTTTGCTACTATGTTCTTTGGTTTTTGTCCTACTTCTCCATAGCAATGATCAGTGCTAATCCTGTGATCTGTTTCAGATATCTTCTCTGGAACTGCACTATGAGTTCACGAGGGCACACAATGCATGTCTATCACCACTCTGCATCTAGAGCCTTCCACATAGTGCCTAGGGCATAAGTCCCAATAAACATATGCTGAATAAATGAACAAATGAATGATGAATATGCTTATGGGGAAACCAGATTTGGGTCTTTCCAATCCTGTATGGAGAGCCTTAGAGCAGAGATAGCCATGAGTGTCCTTATACCAGTGCAGAAGCCTCTTCTGTCCTGGTCTACAGGTTTTCTGTCTATAGAACGAGAGGTTGACAACATAGTCATTAAATTTGATTGTTGAAAATAGTAACACAGCTTAGGTACATAACTCTCTCTGGTGTGCATTTTGTCAGCAGACTATGGTGAAGTAATTTTTCATGGCTTTCCTTGGAAATACAAGGAAAACCTTTATGACTTGAAGACAATAAATGAAAACCTGGGTTCTGGTTTGCTGTTAATGTGCTACGGATCTTTGGCAAAGCCTTTCTCATCCATACTTACAACATAGATTTTTGTGGGATATAGTTTGGGTTTTGTTTTTGGTTCAAGAGGTCTTTAGGTAGAGATACACATTTATATGTTAAGATTTCATTGTCAAACACACACATATCATATCATTATATATCCATTGTTATTTATAATTCTGATTTTTAAAGTAAACTATTTTTGTGAGCCTCCATAAGTTGTGTATACCTTTAGGTATCATGTCATTCATGCCTAGAAGATGAGATGACCTCATTTTTAATTCTGGGTCTTGGTTCTTCATCTGTAGTCAGTGTTGGGAGGGGACTGCTGAACACCTGCAGTCAACTTGAGGAGGTAAAAGGGATGGGCAAGTGGGGTGATGCAAGTTCCATCCCTGACATAGATTCATAGCCTGTTATGTAAAAGCACACTCAGACAGTGTGGGCTGAGCTCTGGAGACAAAGGCTTTAGGCTCTGATGTCACCTCATCTTTGCCTACAGAGATGGGTGAGCCTGTCAGGAAGAGAGATGGCAAGAAGAGATGAGAACAGGATGAGGCCAGGCAGGCCAGAACTCCCTTCCACAGGGCTGTGTCATCCAAAGGTTTTCTCCTGGTCCAGGAGGGCCTGAAGGCAGGGGCTGGCCTAGGTTTGCTGTGCCAGGCACAGGCTAGGCTCTCTGCATGGATTACTACAGGGAAACTGCATGGTAATCCAGGCAAGGAAATACTGTAATTGCTTTCATTTTATAGATGGGAAAAATAATGGGCTCAAGCTTGAGGAACTGGAAGGTAAGTGGTGGAGGCAGGCTTCAACCCTGCCGGGTCTGAGTCCAGAGTTGAGGCTCAGAACTCTTCAATGGCACTGTCCTGTCAGGGTTCACCTGATGGCACAAGCAAAGAGGGGGTTTGCTTCTGACAAGATCCCTGAATAAATCTCAAAGGGTTAAACCTTGATGAGATACACTTTGTATGGGAACAAGGTGGGGTGAGAAACTTTCAGGTAGAGGGGTAGGATGAGCATGAATGAGATCTGTAACCTACTAGTAACCCTGGAGATGAAAAAGACATCTACACATGACAGAATTGAGAATGCACGGGGGATGGAAGGAAGTCAAGTGGCGAGGGCTGCCTGAGGCTAGATTGCAAAGGGCTGAGCTTGGCATGCAGGGAGGTCTGAGATTCTTCCAGACATTAGAGTATCTCTGGGGTTTTTCAAGAAGAGAGTCCAGAAAATAAGGAACAATTAGCTAGGATTAATGTGGCACATTTTTCCCCCACAATGACAGAGCAGAGAGCCAGGATCAGTGTCCCAGGATTTCGTGGCAATGACAATTTGGAGCAATGCAGACTGTTAATGATGAGAGTGGAGTGTAATCAAAATTTTGGAGAGGATTGATGGGATTTTTAACTGGATACTAATTTTCTGCTGTTTTGACATCTATTACCAAATTGTTAGTTATGACTAAACTCAAAAACAAGTTCATTAAGGCTTTTGTAAAACACTTAAGTGACAGTTAGACACCTATCTGGATTCAGAATTTGTATTATGTGCCATTGAATGGAGAATCAGCAGATCATCTCTGAGACTGGTGACTAGTTGAAGGATTTGAATTTCAGCTCCCCATCTCTTGGATTCCTGTCTATAAGAGTGCAGGAGGGTGCAGAGTTAATCTAAGTCCCATTCTGGCCCAGCTGATCCATCTACACAGGTTTATCTCCTCTGACTTAAGAACCTCAGTGATTAGCTTGGCCTAAGGCAATAAAATGTCAGCTATGTGAAACAGATTAAGTTTTTAAATTTAAGATTCCTTTTGGGGGGGTTAAATCAAAAGTTTAAAATTGGCTTTTTTTTTAAAGCACAAAAATAAATAGGTTAGTCACTCAGATATAGTATTTCCTGTCTGGCTTAAAAGAGACTGAGAGTACAATAGGCTATAGAATGTAGAGGACTGATGGGCAGAAAGCCAAGGATGCCATAAGGTCAAGGAAAAAGTTAATGTGAAAAGACACTGAAATGGGAATTTGTGTTCCAAGAATATCAGGCAATTCTGATGACTCTAAAGTCTGTCATTCTCAAGCGAAAGAGATTTTGCCCTCTATGGGGTGTTTGGGAATGGATACTTCCATTTCTGGTTATCACAGCTGTGCAGCAGGTGGTACCTGCTCTGAACCTAGCAGGTAGGGGCTGGAGATGTTGGTGAGCATTCTACAGTACACAGGAAAGCACTCCAAGGAATTGTCACCCCAGAAGTTTCAAGGTGCTGAGGTTGACTAGTCTCAATGTGTTCACTACAAGCTACTGGTAGGACACAAAGTCTAGACAGCAAGTGGAATGTCATGCTGAGCCATTCAGATCTGTGGTTAGGACATCTGTGATGGAGTACAGTTATAATACTGACCCTGAAGAACTGATTCTATCACAGGTTAGGTGTACATTTCAGGGAAATCACTTAAAGTTCTTCATCCCTCACTTGACAAACTGGGATGCTCTTGTTACCCACTTCAGAGACCCTTGTGAGAAGTAAAACATAGGCAAAACACTTAAAACAGGAACTGTCTTACATTATATATCACATATATCAGCTATTTTGGTTACTATGAATAAGTAAGAGGGATTCATAGCAGAGTTGAATCCAAGAGAGTAGATAAAGCATTCTCTTGGCTGCTTAGGACCTGAGAGACTCTTGTTCTTCATAGAACCATCATACCTACCCAACTTATGAACCTTCTTCTGCCAGCTTCTACTTCAGGTGGCAACATATAAACCCCATGGTTTAGGTTGGTATTTACCATTACAAACAAATCCCTGTCTGGATTTCATTGCCCAGCTCTCCAAAAGGCCCAGGCCAGCATCTGACCATCTCTTAGTCTAGACTTTTCATGGTTTTACTGGGAAAATGGAAGGAGTCAGAGGAAATGTAACATGCAAACAGATGGAAAGATGGGATTCCTCTGAGGAAAGCTGCTGTGGGTGACACAGGACTCAGGAGTCACAAGGAATCAGTGGCATGTTTCTTTGTTTCGTTTTAGAGACTTGTTGGAGCTGCTGATACTGTTCTCTTGGAGCCTTTGTTTGTAAACAGATATTTCTGCTGACACAAAACTTTGTAAGGGAGGAAGGATTAGGGGCAGGGGTGAGAGTTACAGAAAAAGGAAGGTTGTGCCTCAAAGCCTCAAAACCATGTGTTTGTTGTTGAGAATACAAAGACATCACTGTATTAAATGAGAATGCTTGTTTTACAAGGTGAATGGGAATATGATAGGTGCATGTTGAAAACACTTCAGAAATGCCAACAACTTCACTCTGTGAGGGTTTCTTGCTGCTTTCTATGTTCAGGGATGCTCAGCGATCACAGAGGCTCAGAGTCCCTGAATAGGGGGCAGGGCTGGGAGGCTATGGACAAGGAAGGTCCCAGGAACCAAGTTATTGACAGCTGTCTGTCTTGTCTCCACCTACGAAGGTGTTTTCCCTGTTAGCTGGGTTCCATTTCCTACTCTCTATCAGCTTTCCACCACCTGCTGACCTGAAAATCAAAAGGAGGATTGACCAAAAATATCAGTGTCGGTAATAATAATAATAATAATAATAATAATAATAATAATAATAAAACACGCCTGGCAATACAGTTTCAAACTCCAAGAACTCCAAGAAATACTTCCATCTATAGCTATGCAGACAGCATACTTTAATTCTGAAGTAAGTGGTTTTCAAACTGTATTGTATGAAAGTGCAAGGTTCAGTGGAATGTTTGGGGGAATTTTTAAAAAATTTTTTAGAGGAATTCACAGTAGTATAATAACTAGAACTGGAGTCATCTAATTCATGCTCCAGTTCTTAGCCCAAAGCCTGGTAAATGAACAATTACACAGACTCATGAAAGGAAGGATGGAGGGATGGGGTGAAGGAAGAAGGAGTGATGGGGAACTAATAGGAAGAACTTAAGAACTGATAGAAGGACAGAATGGCTGGACAAAATTAATAAATAAAATCCAAAGTGAATGATACCAGCAGGAACATTTCAGGCAACGATAGAAGTGACTTTGCCTACTTAAAAGCTCAGAGAAATCCAGAGAAGAGAGTTTGAATAAACAAAGTTGTAGATTATATTTCTAAGGGATACACTAATTCCTCCTCAGAGGAATAAAAGCCCCAATTCTATTTACTCCAGCATGGGTGCAGATGACAGAAAGTGCAATTGCTCAGTCTGATTTGACATCTCGGCATCAACATTCTCATTTTCACAGATCCTTTCCAGTGTTCTGACTCTCGTGCTGGGAACAGCCTTCGGGGGATGACCTGGGATGCTCCCTGCTTCTCAGCGTTTAAGTCACTCCTTGGGGCTGATGAAAAGTTTGGATTCCAAAAAAAGTATGTACAAACACAAATTTTGACCAAAACAAAACAAAAAAAAACAAAAACAAAAAACAAACAAAAAAACAAAATATCTTGAAATCCATAAATCTCTTCAAATTCTCCTGAAGCCAAATGGAAGAACCCATCTTTGCCCCGTTGTTCTAAAATATGAATGAAAATTGGATATTTTAGCTGGAAATGGTATTAAAAAATAAATGATAATGATATTCATCAAAATATTAAATCATGGAAAAAAAACATTTCAGCAATCAGTTCATCCATGATAATCTTGAGACTGAGATGCCTAACTTGCCATCATCTAATCTAGTCCCCTTACTGGAAAATGTTTAGTGAAACTTATGGGCCATTGATTGAAACTCTGATCAGTCTCTCACACATGTAGATTATTGAGCTATTTTCAACTCTCTATATATGCATCTTCCAGTGGCTTTCCTACCTTCTACCTCTGTGCTCCATTTTTCCTGGCCATGGTCTGTTCACTGGCATTTCTGTTCTGTCTCTGATACCTGTCACTCAGTCTTTCTCTTCTTTCATGCAAGCCTCAGCTTGACCTATGAGCCAAGGTTTCTCTGTGGTAGCCATTCTCCAAAGCTTGCTATTTTTTTTCTTTCTTTTTGGTCTTTCTGCAGCCTTCACAGCCTGTGTATCCTGTGCACCGTACATACTACACTGCACACACACTACAGAGACGCTACCACTTGGTCAGTCCCACAATGCAGCCAAGGCACTGAGCAGGCAGAGAGACTTAGCATAAAAAATAATTGTGAGCTGGCTGCCATGTGGGTACTGAGACTTGAACTCAGGTCTTTGGGGAGAGCAGTTAGTGCTCTTAAGTACTGAGCAATCTCTTCAGCCCCCAATATTTTTATTTTCTAATCATGACTGTCACAATCAAGTTATAAGTGCTCATTATTGCTTACTAGGTTATAGCCTTCGCTTCTCCCAAGAATACAAAGTCCACAAAGGCAGAGACCTGTTCTGTATTATCCATGACTATATCTGACAGTGTTGAGCTCATGCTATGTATTTATTGATCTAGAGAGACACGCGGAGATTTTTTGAGTCATCTCTGAGTGGTCACGGCATCACTGTGGAATATAGAACTGATAATTTTTTTCTCTTTGGACTTTAGGCTTGCTTTCCAGGTTAAGAGGACAGTTAGAGTCCTATCTGACTATAGGATTTGATTATCTGAATTTTTTTTAAATTTAAATTCGAGCATGTTGGGTCCAAATCCTAACACATTAAGGTAAAAGGAAATGGGCAAGGGAACTCAGACCTAGTCCTTCTCTGTCTCTAAAATGAGATGGAAGTTTTGAGGATTTCTTTCTCATTTTACAACAGCAAGTTCTCCATCTGTGTGCCAGGGAGCCTGGATTATGTATCCTGTAAATTTGCATTATTTTTCTATCTAGGTATTCACTTGAAAACAATTGTTGCACCCTGTGCTTCCAAGACATTGGAAGTAGTCCTTGGGAATGGCAGTCATGATGAATCTCAAAAGAAGAGAGGTCATTTAGGCACAGGTGAAAGGTGTGGGAGAAGCAGGCACACACACCACCAATTAGAACTGGGTGGGCTTAGAGAGAGCCATGAAGAAAACACTGAAAACTAACAGATAGCACCCTAGCTACTTGGAAAGAATAGAGACAGAGAGATAGAAAAGGGCAATAGCAACATATATCTTAACAGCTAAGAGGCCAGGGCCACCTGTAGCAGCCGCTGCTTTTCATGGTGTATTTGCTTTCACTGTCTAGATTTTCCTAAAGCCTACGATATCTGCTCTCAAAGCACTTGGCCTTCTAGTACCTTCTTTCAGCCACCTTCATATTCTTCTTTATTTAGATCAATCTCAAATTCATTTGTTCATTTAACAAAGTTTATTTAATATGCACCAATATGTCCAGTACAAGTCTAAATTATGGTAATTATATCAAGATGGAAACAAAAATGTTGTCTACTACCAAAGAGCTCAGAGTCAAATGGGGGAGATAGTCAGGTACCCAGGCAACTTCAATACAGTATGGTAAATAACATGTAGGGAGAACATAATGGGCTGTCTGAACATGGATGGTGATCAATGAACTGCACAATAATTATTTCTCCCACTATATTCCCGAAAGCAACTCTGGGTCAATATCAGCAGTTGAGGCATGAGTCAAATCATATGACTTGCTCTTATTGATTTATATCCTCATGAATATGTTTTAAATGACATGCATGGCATACTCCTATGCAAGGCAAGGCATACTGCTACAGATAGACTAATGCCCTGATCCTTTCGAATAGAACGGGTCATTTACGGATTTGAATTCTCAGAGTACTTTCTAGTCCCATGATAAACATGGGTGTTCCACAACACGGTGTTTCACTCCCACTGCTTCCACGGGACTCTGTTAATTGCTTCGTTATAGCAGTTACTATGATGTCAAGTATCTGTTTACCACTCGGCTTCCGCTACAGGCCTAGGAGGTCCTCAGGGGATGGAGCTGTACCCCGCTTCCCTTTTCAGTCTCCATCTCCTTGGTTAACATATAGCGTGTAAACATTGCTTAGTAATGACCTATTAAATATAAGGATGGAACAGAGATGTGGAAGGAAGAAAACTTTACCTCTCCAAATGAATTTTCATTTGCTATTGAACCTCACAAAAATATCCAGGACAAATCAACTTTGTATCTTCATAATTTTTGTATTTTGCATTTTCAGTCTTCCACTGAAAGCTCCGTAGTTCAGGCACCAAGGCCTCCTGCATGCTTCAATTCAGCTCAAAATGCATTAGGGTGCTTATCAAAGGATTAAACATGTCTTTGTTGAGTGTTTTGGGGGAACATGCCTTAAGTATGACAAAGACAGTATCTTTGAAATAAGCATATTTCTCTCAGTACACTACTTAAAGGTGGGGGTCATTCTAGTGGAACTGTCTTTATGCTGAAGCATCACCTACCTACATGTAATATTATTTTGCCCATCAAAGATATTTATAAGCTATATTTTGAAGTCTCATCATTTTCTTTCACATTTTTCCTGAGGTTTTTTTTTTCTCCCTCTTTTCATTATTCTCTCTTTTCTTTCTTTTTTGGTCTGTATGCTTTAACTATTTGCACTGGCCACTAGGGGAGTGGCCATTCATTCATTCATTCATTCATGTATTCATCCTCTCGAAAGATTAGTCTGACTGAATATCAGTGGTGTTCTAAGCAACAGGACCAGCTTGAAGATAGAGAGAAGATGAGTTTTGGATTCCAGTTTCACTACCCACCAGCAGAGGGTCCTTTGGTGAGTCATGCAGCTACCTACCACAATTTCAGAGGGTATAGTACACAGTAAGTGCTTTTTAGAAGCTGGCTGCTTTTATCTCCATTGCTACTGATGAAAATGTGTGCTCCACCCAAGGATATATAAACAGTGCACAGAGAATCCTAAATCATGAGGGCAGGCTTCAAGGTCCTGAGGTTAAGGGAAGCAGATGGAAAGGACCTCAATCAGAAAGGAGTGAAGTGGATGCAAACCTGAGCAACAGACAGAACTCAAAGAGCCCTGCAGGCTCAGGAAGATACTGATGAGAGAAGAATGGGGAGATCCAAGTGTAAAGTTGAGGATTATGTGCACAGTGAAGACACAAAACAAGTAGTTTGCAAACAGGCCAGGGACTGGGAATGGGGAGATGAAAACCAAAATGTGGCTTGGATTAGGCAGGCCACAATACAAGTAGAGGAGCCCACAAATCCGTTGCTCCCCTCCTCTCTCTGTTTTGGAAGACCAAATTTCTTTTCCCTTCTGACCTCTCTGCTCAAGGGGAAATGGAATTAACCACTGTGTAATGTTTCTAACTGTGACGCACAACACAGGTCATGTGCTTGGGTTACGTAATGCACCATGCCTGGGAGGTTTCTGGAGCTTTCTCCCATAGTCAATAGATATTAGGCTAGTTCTCATCTCCATCTATCTATTCATTACATAAAACAAAACACAAAACTATATGAGCTCCTTTGTGTGCTAGGTAGGGGAGAAACTGAGATTGATATGATTCCAAATGTGCACATAATTAAGTGTTGTAAAGAAGTCCAGGCATTTAGCAGGAAGCTGTAGAGCCTTAAGCATGACGTAAAACTGTATACATACAGGAATATTCAATATGCCAAGACAGTGATGTAATAAAAAGCCTGCAGCATTTAAGGGAACTTTAAATAATTCAGTTGCCACTGAAGAGCCTTCAACTAAGAGTGGTAGAGTCATATTTTCTTTTTAGTGGCAGAAAAATCTGGTCTTCCAGTGTTGGTAGATAGTCTGGAGGGGGTAGAAGGGTTAGGGCTCAAAAAAGTGGGCTTTTCAATTGTAGAAGGCATAATTTAAAGAAAAACAGTTGCTAATCGACATGTTGCAAAGCAGGATAGATAGGCGTGTGACTGACGGGATCGAGGATGTACCAGGAGGTGCTAACACTGAACAAGATAAGGGCACGGGAGTATTGGAGGAGAAAGGGCTCCAATTTAGACTTGCGGAATATGTGGTGTATCTTGTCACTTTCAGTGCACAGCTGGGTCTGGCCTATGAACCTAAACTGAGTAGAATTTGGAGATATAAGACAGCCAGCAGCAGAGCTGTACTAACTGACTTCTGAGAAAGTATGGAAACATATTCACTGCTCTTTCTCCTGGCTTAAGACGTAGACGACAATGCCTTCCAAACCTGACCACTGATCGCAACTACCCACTTTCCTCACCAGCATCTCAGTTCCACATCCATGAACTGAATATCTAGACACATCCTTTTGGCACTCACACACCTTTATTCTTTGGGCTTCATAAGACTAACTACAGAGTGGGTTTGTTTCTTATGTTTGTGACAGTGAGCTTTGCATCTCTTAGAGCAGGGCTGCCTTCTTCCCAAATGCTGGCTGCCATATCATTCTTTATGTCCTCAGCAACCTCTGTACGTAAAAGATCTCCAGTCACATTTGGGAAAATAATCCTCTCCATATAACCCCATTTGGTCACATTCTGCTCTGCTGTGGTTCCTATTACATAGAGCAATAGGAATTGAGAAAAGATGGATACAGGGCAAACTCAAGAGCAACTTCTTCACCATGGGGTAGGGCAGTGCCACCTCTACCTGAATTCTTAGATTTCATGCTTTATAGTTTCTGTGGCAACCTACATCCTAGATTTTTCATTTATCTGTTGCTGTACTTTTCAAATGAGTTGGAGTCTGGTACCTTACAAGGTTCTCAAATGTTTATGATTTCCCTTCCAAGCTTCTAAGGACCTTGAGCTGGTAGTAAATAATTCCAGAATACACACACATACACACACACACACACACACACACACACACACACACACACACACACGAGAGGGGGGGAAAGAGAGGGAGAGAGAGAGTGATGACAGAGACAGAAAGAGAGACAGAGAGACACAGAGAGATAGAGGCAGGCATGCATGCACTTTCTTTCCCTTGTTTGAAGAAAACTCTTGTTAAAAGCAGTAGGCATGAGAAGTAGCAGCACAGTAAGGAGAGAATGGAAGAAGGAGCAATAGGTACCCTAGGGATAATGATCCTGGATGTTCTAGAAGAACACGGGGAAAAGTGGCTTCATACCTCAGAGTTTCAGTGTGTGTGTATGTGTGTGGGGGTGTGTACAAACTCAGGTCTGTGATTGCATGTGTGTGTGTGTGTGTGTGTGTGTGTGTGTGTACATATGTGCATGTACATGTGTGCATGTTTGTATGGAGGCCAGAGGTCAACTTCAGGTATCATTCCTCAGGACCTGACATGCTTTGTTTCTTTTAGACAGTGTCTCTCACTGCAATTTGGGACTCATTGATTAGTCTTAGCTGGTAGGTCAGCAAGTTCCAGGCCAGAGTCTGTATTCACCTCCTCAACTCTGGGATTACAAGCATTTACTGTGGCTTTCTTTTTAATGTGAGTTTTGGAGATCACATGCTGGTCCTTACTCTTGCATGGCAAGTACTTTACCAAATAAACTCTTACTCTAGCCTCTGAATTTTAATATTTTTTAATGAACAAAATAGTCTCTGATGTACATGATAACAAAGACTAATAGGCCAGTAACTGACTGTGCTGTCTGGGAGTTCGTCTAGATTGGCCTTTGTCTAGTAAACACAATTATGAAGTTTGTAACTTAGTAAACAATTATCAGAAAAGTCACCCAATGAGTGTTTTTATGGTGGGAATTTGTGAAAACTGTAATTATTTCTGGTATTAATGAGATGGCTTCCAGCTATTAGGAAGTACAAAATCATGACATTCACCAAATAATGCCTCCAGTCAGTCTTCGAGTGAAATTGTACCACTGTGATTTTGGTCTGCAGCACAAAGTTTTGGGGGATGTCATTAAAGTATATGTCAAAGAAAAAGTAAAGTTCTAAGTGCTGTAAGTCAATGACACCTTAGCAAGAAAATGTCGTGGGTCTTTCTTTTCCGAGAATTTGTACTGCTCTTGACAGAAGGAAAGAAGTATGTGGGCACTTTGCCCCTGAGGGTAACAGGCCCAGGCACCACCTAGTGGAAGAAAACAAGCCAAAATGGAAGAAAACAAGAGCTAGTACCAATTTCACAATTATATCCTAGGATAGCCTTGTTTGGGCTTACAAGCCTTTAAAAGATGTCTGCTAGAAGGACCTTTAGAGCCAAGGTGGGGATAAATTTGTAACACCTTTCATGCCGCAGACAAGAAAAAGTTGGTCTAGAAAGGGAAATTAACATGGCTAAAGTTACAAAGCAAGCTTTCTTTCAGAACCAGCCTCTGCTAGCTTGCTTCTTTATCTAGACCCAAGTCTGCCCCTCTACCACCTTTCCAATGCTTCTCTCAAGAAAGCCCTGTCCGATCAGTCTACTCAAATCTTACACCTCCAGCACTCATCCACATACTCAGTTTTCTTTTCTTTCCACATACTCAGTTTTCTTTTCTTCTTCTTTTTTTTTTCCGTTCTGAGTTAACACTGACCTGGCATTAGATGGCATGTCAGTTGGCTTCATTACAGTCTGTTATCATCTCTCCCAGCACCCAGAATATAAACTCCCTGATGGCAAAGAGTTTACAGCACTCAAAACCATGCCCAGCACCCAGCAGGGACTCACAAAAGTACCAGCTGAGCGCTTACACAGGGAGTTCACAGATTGGCTGTGTCTTGTATTCTATCTTCATTGCTTAGATTTCATTCTTAGAGTGTTTTTGAGTACACACTCCTTCCATAAAAAGAAGCAATCACCATTTTTGTTTCATTCTCACCTTTGCTCAGTTATTTTTGTTGTTGTTTTAGTGTTATAATGAATGTTATAAATCTCTCCTGAGTGGCAAGGGAGGGGAAGGGAATTCCTGGGTTTGCCAAAGGAGATAAACATGTCTAAGTCACAAAATCATTGAAAGAATTCAAAATAGTGTGGAGCAAGGGTCCAAGTAAGTGATATTAACGTAAGTTAGTAATTGTTGGGTTACCTGTCATCTAGACTCCATTACTAAGCATTTTCCACAAGGAGACCCAGTTAATCTTCAGAAAAATCCCAGGATGTAGAAACTGGTGTTAGCTGGATGATATAGACGGCAAAGGTGAAGCTACAGATACTGAGTACCAGCTCCAAGGTCATGTAGCTAGTAGGTGCCAGAGTCAGGAAATCAAATCGGGCTGACTCCTGAGTCCCATGGACAATCACTGCAAAATATTTCCTCAGTAAACACATATTCATTTCCCCCAGTCATCTTGAAGACTCCAGAGGATGCTAGAAGGCACTCTGGGCAATTAGGCACAGAGAGAAAGGAACTAGTAAAAGAGAAATAAGCCATGTGCAAACTTGAGTGGTGTATATTATTATGTTACATTGTGGATTTTTGCAATAAGCAGTATAAATCTCCTGGCATTATGAGCAGGGTCAAGGATGTTGGCTTTCTCCACATAGAGGGGAATCCTACACGGAAAAGAAGCTTGTCATTCAAAAGTATTTTAGCCAGCAAGTCACTACTATCCTATCTACATGATCACTTCTATTCTTCTCTCGAGCTTTCCCCAGCTGGTCATGGTAACCAGAGTTTGCAGGTGTACAGAGGAAGGGGCTTGGGGATCCTAGTGTCTGAAGCGTAAAGCCCGTCAGGACTTCGGTTAATCTCCTTGTGACCTTGGGAGAGTCCCCGAGCCTCTCCCTGTATCCCTGAACCCATCAGTTTACAGAATGCTAAGGCTTTTGTGGTGTCTCCTTCTTTGCCTCTCCAGCACTTTATTTTCTTTTTTACTTCCTATTATAGAAATAGTCAGTTACATTTTGAAAAAGGGCAGATAAAAATGTGGTAAAACCCCAAGTTTCCACAGCATTGTTTCAACAGTGGTTATCACACACCAATCATGTTTTAGCCTTCCTCACTTCCACCTCAAGTTTCTATATTTTTAGAGCTTTTAAAACAAACAACAACAACAAAATAGATACAACCCAACTTAACGGACAGGTGCTTCAGTGTGCCTTTTTAACAGATTAGGATCTTTTAAGAATATGTGCTAACAAAACTATAATCACATCTAACACTATTTCAAGTCCCTCCCTGTCAGCTCCTGTCCATTCAAAGACTTTGTAAAGGAGGTATGTGGGTTTTTTTCCTCACAAAGAGAATCTTGCAGAATGCTGTGATTTAAGCAGAGTAGGGTGGAAAGGAAGTGTGAAGTAGGATTGTGGCCTCTAGTATCTTTCCAGAGGCTCCCTAAGGATATGGGAATATGGTGTAAAGTTTTCATGTCATCCTTGCCTCTTCTTTGCATACTGAAAACAACGATCCCAGATGGGAGTCAAGAGCTGCCAAAGTCACAGGACAGTATCTGGCAAGGTTTGGCAGACTTGTGAAGTCCTAACATCAAAGGAGTCCGGTGAGGTCTTGTACATGAGAGGCTTTGCTGGCTCCATCACTAGTATCTGCAGTGTGAACGGGGATAATAAAGGCACCTTTCTAGGAATGACTTTGCACAAATGCAGGCTTCCTCCTACCCACTTTGGCATAAGCAGTGGTCCTAATCTCTGCAGAGAGCATCTCATGTCATAGTCTCACCTGGTCTCCATGACAATGATGCGCTGGAGCTGTTTGGTGCAATCCCAACAAAATTCTGCCTCACTGGTTTAAAGTCACAGAGCCTAGAAGGACATGAAGCCAGGACCTGAACTGTGAACTCTTGTTTGTCAATTCCAAGCATGCAACGCCCAAGAGGCCCAACCATGGAAGTCAATTCGCACCAGGTGAGCATTCCCAGTGATTGCCTCAAGGCAGGGAGCACAGTCCCCCGTGCAACAAGTGAAAAACAGGGGGACTCTGAGGGGCGAGCAAAACTGTAAAGAAAGGGAAACCAGAGAGCAAGGCAACAGATGCGTGTCGGACAGGAGCCTTCTGCCTCAAGGAGACAAGATATAAACAGCCCCCGAAGAAGTTCTCCCTGGGAAACAGGGGTAGAGGGGTCTTCGGTCTTCCTACAGTCAATGCTGACTTGAAAAAGAGCTAAAGGTGAGAGGTTTTTCAATTATCAGGAACACAAGTAGAGACTGTTCTGGAGCTAAGCTTCCCTCCCTCCATTCCTTCTTGGTGAGGCTCTCATCCAACACTGGTGGGTCCACCTGAAATCAAGTGTGTGAAACTCAACTCAGTGTGACTCCATGCAGGCATGTGTCTACCTTAAAGGAGACCCCAGGAAGACAGAGCAGGGTTTGGGGCACAGAAAAATCACACAAAATCAATCAATCAATCAATCAATCAATCAATCAATCAATAAATGTACTGTCAAGGCCCAAGGACACCATAAGCTGATAGCAAGCAGGGATTTCAGATGGGAAGGTGGCTCCTTCCTGGTGTGTGGTAAGTCTAACCCTGGGCTCCTCTGGAAACAAAGAGTGTCACTTCCATTTACTGCATCATTTTACCTACCTGCACAATAAAGGGACATCAAGTTGAATCAAGTTTGAGATTCTCCCTCTGCTGGTCCTTCAGTAGTACTTAAGAAGGCGTTGAAAACAACCTGTGCCCAGGCTAGCCACAGGGCCAACGCAGCAGGAACCCTGGGATGGAGTCCAAGCTGAGCTGTTTCATGATTGACTGATAGAGTCATATTATGGAGCCCTGGCTGGTCTGAAGCTTGCTATGTGGACTGGGCTAGCCTCAAATGTGTGGCAATCCTAGTTCTGATGCCCTAGTACTTGGATCATATGTGTGTGCTACCATGCCTAGCCCAAAGGATATTTCAGAGGCTGGGCATTCCATATGCATTTGGGAGTGGTAGCTAATAGATCAAAATGTCTTATAGGCCCCTCTAAGCAATGGAGGTCTGTGTGACCCTGGTCCTCAGTGTCCTTTTTATACATTGAATTGCTTCATCTAATTGGCTGCCAAGTCTAAATCTAGGCTAACCATTTCTGTTCCACAATTCTGAGTGTTCTACATCTTGGGTCTCCAAGTTACTTTCCTCTGTGAAGAGGGGGAAAAGGGTGTTTCTGAGGCTTAACAGCCTAAAGCATGTCTATTTGTCCACTGGACAATAGAATCGGGAAAGTGGGAGGTGGGAGAGAACCCACCGGAGGAGCAAGTAACTTGTGGTTGGTGATTTGTGATCACCATTCACTTCCTGTTCCTGGGTCTCTGTGCTTCTTCTCCAAGCCAAATAGCTGTGCAACTTATAGTTCCCAGCAGTTCTGGACTCCCTTTGATTCTAACTAGCAAGGAGTCACCCACAGGTCAAAGAAGACCAAAGTCAAAGAGATTAGAGTTTAATGGTTCCCAGTGATACAATGCTCACTCCAGATATCCTTCAAAATTCATAATAGGATGCTCTAAATGTACACAAGCTTGCTTGCCTTCCAGAACACTCAGCCAAAACACCAGAAAAAGGCAATGTGTGTGCTTGCTAGATGTGGTTACCTTGACTCAATCCCAAATAGGACCCAAATAGGAGCCTGCACTCTTTAGGGGTACTTTGAATAACTGTATGTCATTCTACTACCCCGAAGTCATAGTGCCCATTCACAAGCTAGATACTGGAGAGACAGTTGAATGGAACCACAGGGAGAATGATGGAGCAAGGAACTGTGAGAGAAATTTCTAGCCTGGTCAGTCTGATGACTTGATATGAAAAGAAAACGGGAACTGCTAGGTTCAATCTAATCTCCAGGTGAGACCTCTCCCCTTCTCATTCTCTGATCTGGAAAACCATGGATTGGTACATAGATGTCAAAGGGAGTGGAAACATTCTGCAACCAGATGATCACTTCTCTTGCACTCCAAACAGCCGAGGAACCAAACACTTTGCAATTGCCTTCTTGGGTGGGACTATTCTACACTCCCTTCAACTCTTCAACACAGACTACTCTCTCTCTCTCTCTCTCTCTCTCTCTCTCTCTTTCTCTCTCTCTCTCTCTCTCTCTCTCTCTCTCTGTGTGTGTGAGGGGGGGGTAGTCTGTTTGGATGCCAATGCCCACCTTGCAAAGTGTAAAGCAAGCTTGAAGTACACTGCTTGGGAGAGCAGGCTTTCTGCATTTCAGTGTCTTCAGCTCAGAAAGCTGAAGATCTTTGAAAAATCCTGTCGAATAAAAGAAGTCTTTGTCGAGCACCCACTAAGTAGCAAGGCCAGTTCTAAGTACTTTACACCCTTGATTGAGCTCAGTCACCATTTGCACAGCCCTGTTGTGATACAAGTGCTCACAACACCTTTAAATTGTGGGTGAGGAAGTTGCAGCCAGGAGGAGCCAGATAGCTTGTTCAAGGTCACAACTGGACAAGGAGAGAGGTAACCTGGCTGCCTACACTTCATCATGCTCAGTGCAATATTCTGCATCCCAGGAAGAGTTACAGCTGTTAAAGAGAGAGCTATGTTCATGTTCATGTATGAACTTCAAGTGAAGCTTCAGAGTTTTCGAAAGGCTGGGTAAGAAAAAAGAAATGACCTATGGAAGTGGGGAAGAAAAGGGTTCTTAAGAGCAGCCAGGAAACTTTTTTTTTTTTGAAACAGGGTTTCTCTGTGTAACTTTGTGCCTTTCCTGGAATGCATTCTGTAGCCCAGGCTGGCCTGGGACTCACAGAGATCCACCTGCCTCTGCCTCCCAAGTGCTGGGATTAAAGATGCGTGCCACCACTGCCCAGCACAGCCAGGAAACTTAACTCATCCCAATGCTTACAACAGAAAAGGACCTGCCAGCAGAGATGCTGGTTGGGGCACAAGTTTCAGCCCCTTCCTTTCTCCTGAGCTGGAGTCCTGAATCACTAATGCAGGAGGAGTGTGAACAGAGTGGAAGAGGAACAGTGTGGCACTCTGGGGTCCACTTTTCCCTTACCTAACAGGTCAGGAGGATCTTTAGTAAGATTAACTGCCACTCAGGGCCTCTGCTTCATGGAGCAAGTTGATTCCATTGTTTTCTGCTTCTTTTAGACTGACTTAGGAGTGGTGGATCATGGTTGAGGTTGGCTAGGGATGGAAGCAGGACTCTGGATTTGTCAGGTGTGGTACAAAAGCAAAAAGATGTGTCATGTGTCAGATCATACATACATACACACACCACCACCACCACCACCACCACCACCAACAACAACAACAACAACGACAATACAATGCCTGGATGGTGGGTCTGTGTGTGGTAAGAGGTGGATGTTTATGAGATTCTTTCCTCTGCCAGGTAGTGGGTGAGGCAGAGACGTAGGAGTGCCAGGGGTTAAGTCCTAGTTGCTGACCCTGAACTCTGCCATCCAGCATACCCTCTGGCCCTCTGTGACTCTCTTCCCATTGGGCTAAATGATAATTGATGTAGAACCTCTAAGGACCCTGCTCATAGTAGCTTAAAAGGACTCTTCACTTCTTAAAGTATCTTTCAGCATTGGCAGGAGAATCCTGCACCTTGGCACTTTTTAACTGTGGCTTTGCATTTTCCTGCACAAGCTGCAGTACCGTGTGTGTGTGTGTGTGTGTGTGTGTGTGTGTGTGTGGTGTGTATTCACCTTCCCTTTCAGAAAAATAAAAGGCATGCTTTCTGTGCTTCAGAAGCACCCCGCTCCTTCCCCTGCCTCTCTCAGAGTCTGTCTGAACCAGTGTCCGTGAAGTGAAGTTTGAACCCTGGCAGAAATAGCACCAGGGGCAGGCGGATCTGGGAGCACACCCGCCTACCAGGAGCGGCAGGGCCTGCCTCTGCCAGACGACAGACCCGGTTAACAGCACCGTAAAATTAGACCTTTACGAAACCCAATTGAATCGTGCAGACTAGTGATGTAAGGCAGGCTGGCCTGACACAGAGGCAGCAGCCCTGGGCCCGAAATAGCAGTTGCAAACCCTGCTGAGCTATGACTGCTCTGGCCATAGGTGACCAGGGATTCCTGTGAAAGTGGTGACGCCCAGACAGAGGTCAGGCAGCCAACCGGGCACCCGAGGTCCTGCAGTCAGCCTGAGGATGCGCATTATCACCCACTTCGGGTCCTGTTTCTTCCAACTCGAATTTAATCACCGAGCAGGGAACCAAAAAAGTACTTTTAGAGAAAAAAAAAAATCCCCTCTGTTTGTTTGCTTTTTAATCCTAGGAGAAGCAGGTTCTCTTTAGTCCCACAGTATGCGCTGTGTGGAGGATAAGGCAGAATAAGTCTTTCTGGCTCCCTGCCAGGTGTTTACACACCGCCAAATCTGGCTCCGACTCAACTAGGGGGAGGGGGGGGGAATCCAACAGAATTCTCTGGAGAAAAGCTCCTTGGCTTCCTTGGGCTACACGGCAGCCGTGCCATTTATTTATTTATTTACTTACTTACTGTTTTTTTTTTTTTCTTCTTCTCCCCTCCTGTTTTGTGAGGAATGTTATTTCCACACATAAAATGAACCAGGCATTTTATACGAGCAATAATAACCTAACATCCCCGATCCAATTAAAGTATTTTACTGCAACAATCATTGTGAGAGTGGATTGCATGTTCCAGAGAACAGGAAGAGAGACCTTGGTCTGAGTTAGACACGAAGAAGGCAGTCTCCCATGCAACCCCGGGAGACATAGATTTGCATATATGTATATACGAAATGCACCCACATTCTGTGTAATCCCGGGGCTTTCCTCTCCAGGGGATCCCTTCCGATTCTCTGACACAACAGATAAAGACCAGCAAAGCCAGATCTACTCTTCTCCTAACCACTTCCAAGCAGCAAACCGCTTGTGTTTTGAAAGCGAAACACACACATAAACACGCACGCACGAGAGAGAGAGAGAGAGAGAGAGAGAGAGAGAGAGAGAGAGAGAGAGTCCTGAATTGTCATCATCTTCTTCATGATTATTTTGAATCTTTTCTCCCCCGTTCAATATTGTACCCTTCTCTGGTTGACGAAGGTTTGGGAGCTGAAAGTGAATGAGCTCGGTTTCCCTCTCCTTTTCGGGGGGGGGGGGAAGAGGGGGGGCAGCGATGACGTCAGTTATGTGTGTGGGGAGTCGTTCTCGTTCTCCTTTGGTAGCGGGAAAGTGGGAGCTTTGAGGACACATTTTATTGGCATGATAGCAGAGTTTGGGTTCCCCGAAGGGGACTTCGTGTAAATAGGAGAGTCATCACGGTGTTAGGGAAGGTCGAAGCCAAGGCAAAATAGCAACAGACTGCCTGAGAGCGGTGTGTGTAAGGGGTAAGAGGTGAGATCGCGAAAAGCCGCTGCCCGCTCGCTGGCTGCAGCGATGGGGGTTCCCCTATTCTCGCTTTAAGACGTCCCAGGACAGACAAGGTTGTTTGTGCAGTGAGGGAATCTCCCAGACAGAAGAGGCAAAACTTTGCTTCTCTCCCCCAGCGCCACCCCCCACCACAACCCCTCGTTTCATTAAAGGCATTTCCACAGATTCATTTAGAAGGGAAAATGGATGTTGAGGCGTTTGGAAGGCTTGCAGCTTTCGCGAAGTGTCCGGTTTCACTATGGGCTTTGCTGTGGAACAGCGAAAGGGCGAGAGGGAGGGTGAGGAGGGAGAACTTACATTATTCACTATGGGCTCATGAAAGTCCCCAAAGAGAAAAGCGCCCCAATTCTCAGCTGAGTCTGGGAAAGACTGGCAGAGTATGCGCTAAGAAGGTCTGCCCCAGCCGCGAATGACAGGCAACCAGCTTTCAAACCAAGGACCGGGAATGGCAGTGTGGGTGGCTATGGTGATGGGGGGGTGGATCCCAGAGGCAAGCTTTGGTCAGAGAGCAACTTTGGGGGTACTTCTAGGAGTTCTAAATCTGGCAGTCACAACAACCTGGTCCCCGCCGACTTGCAGGGTAACTGGGCTAATGAAGAATTACCTCCATGAAAAAGTAAAGAGAAATTAACGGTCTCCTAAACTCCTTTCATATGCAACCCAACTGGGTCATGTTCCCCCTTCCTCCCATACCGAAACGGAGTCTGCACATCGCGAACACAGCCTAAATGTTCTGGGTACTCTGGGGACCAGCCAGCCCTAGCTTGAGGGCTTCCATAGACACAGAGCTCCCAAGTACAGCTCCCCCGAGGCCAGGCAGCATCCTTTCTCAGTGCGCCCATTCAGCAGATGGGTTAAAGCGAGGCTTGAAACTCGTCCGTGCGCCACTCCAGGGGTGGCTCCCGGACACCCACCCGCCGCCCGCACCCCAGACTAGCGGGGTGGTCTGCCGGAGGAGGGGACCCCTTTCGCCTTACCTGTGATCACCGCTGGAGACGCCTGGCCCCCCTCCGCTCGTAGCCACACTTGCAGTGTGAAGGCGTCGCGGGGCAGCTCCACGTCGGCCCGAAGGCGCAGCTGCTCCCCTCTCCCGCTGAAATAGAGCGCCCGGCTACGCGGGCTCGGCTCCTCGGCGCCCCTCGCCACCCGCTGCTGCCGTCG
>CABHPQ010157921.1:0-24502 GCA_902168405.1 Peromyscus aztecus | reverse complement strand
ATTCATAAATTTTTCATTTCTGGAATTCCTTCAGTTTATATTTTCTTTATTGCTTCTATTTCAATTTTCAGGTCTTGAATGGTTTTATTCCTTTCCTTCAACTTTTTGTTTGTGTGTTTGCTTGCTTGCTTGCTTGCTTGCTTGCTTGCTTGCTTGCTTGCTTGCTTTAAGGGATTTATTGATTTCCTCTTTAAGGACCTCTATCATCTTCATATAGGTCAAAAGATCTTGTGCTTATACTTCAGCTATGTTGGACTATTAAGGGCCTTCTGTGGGCTCTAGTGGAGACATACTTTGTCTGACTGTTACTGTGTCTAGGCATCTGTGTTTGGGATGGTTATAAGTCTAGGTGCTGATTTCTGGGTTTGTCTTTGCTGAATAGGTGTTTTGTGTCCTGGTTTTGTTCCCTCTCTGGATTTTCTAAGAGTGTGACGTTGTGTGTTTCCTGTTTTCCTGGCCTGCTCAGCTGGTGTGTTCATAGGGAATGTCTGCTGGTGTTGGTGGATGGGATACTAGGATTTGTTGAGGGAAGGATGGTTGGGAAGAAGGTGTTTGTAATTCCTTAGGGATGGGGTCAGGGAGGAAAAGGAGATTACAGTGGGTTTCTGAGACTGGGGGGATTAGATCTCAGGAGCAGTAGGAGAGGTGTGGGTTTGCCTTCAGCCTACTTGCCCTAGGAGGTACAGCCCTTGGGTTAGCAGGGGGAGCCTGCTAGAGTTGGGGGTCTGGGACATAGCAATGAGTTGGGGAAGAAGGTTAGAATGGGAAGATCTATGAGATCTACAGGAGGGGGAAGCAGGTTATCAGGGAAGGCTGCCATGTGTATTCTGCTAGATAGCTAGGGATGACACTGGGGGATTGGCCTGGGGAAATACAGAGAAAAGAGAAGATCTACAGGCAACTTACCTAATTTACTGGTAGAAATGGCCTATAGGTTAGCAGGATGCCCCTGCTGGTGTTGAGGGCTGTGATAAAGCAACAGAGTCCTAGGAGGAGGGTTAGGAGGGGACTGACTGTGGGATCCACAGGAGATGTGGATGGGGGAGGAAGACTGCAGCTTGTGTTCTGTTGTAGAGCTAGGGACAAGGCTCAGGATTGGATTTGGACAGGAGGAGGGAGTGGTGAGGGTCTTCAGTTAGCTAATCTGTTTCCCTGCTTTGCTTAGTTGGCGTACTCCCAGTGAATCTGTAGTTTTTATTTTAAACTATTGAAGATCAAAACATAGCTTCCTCCTTCTGAGTCTGGGTTACTGTCATGATAGTAAGACAAAAAAAACTCATTTGAAACATTCGTTCTTTATAAACTTTGAGTATGCAATTATATGTAATACCTTATAAGAATAAAACTAACTGGGCTGGAGAGATGGCTCAGAGGTTAAGAGCACTGACTTCTTTTCCAGAGGTCCTAAGTTCAATTCCCAGCAGCCACATGGTGGTTCACAACCATCTATAATGAGATTTGGTGCCTTCTTCTGACATACAGGCAGAACCCTGTATAAATAATAAATAAATGGTTTTTAAAAAAAAGAATAAAACTAATTTCTCCATCAGATCTTTTAATTGAATGTCATGAGTGCTACATATATAAACTGAATCTTATATCAAAAATAGACTATTGTTAAAACTGATAACTATGCTTTTCTAACGTAAAAGAAGACTGACTCCCTCAACTCCTAAAACATATGCAGATGTAAAAAATATGGAGATAACTAAAGTAATTGAATTCTGGGTATATTCTTAACATAGAGCCACCAGCATTCTAACTGCAGTGAGTATGAGAAAAATTATGGTATATTAAAAAATAACCTCAACGTTTTCTGGATGTCCTAAGAAGGATGGCTATATGAAACTGCAATCAGAGAAAGATGAAAATGTTAATTGTGAGTACCTTAAGCATGATAAGCCAACTTGAGATGTTGAGCCAAAATATTCACATACACATACACACACACACACACACACACACACACACACACACACTCACACTTCTATCTGGAGTCCAGGGAAGAATTAAAGATAAATTTGTGACTCTGTGGCCTATCCATGTCATTTAAAGACTTAAGATTACCAAGAGAATAGAGAGAATGCTGTGACATCCTGAGCCAAGAGGTTGAGATGAGAAATTGGAGAAGAAATGTTCAGAAATGGATAAAGGAAACCAAGAATGAGTGGGGTCCTGGGAGCAAGAAAGAAGGAAGTTTCAAGAAGGAGTTCTCAGGGAAGACAGATTAAGAATGGTAATTTGATTTAGCAATAATCACGATGGCGATAATCATTGGCTTTGAAAGTATAAATTTGGCAAAGAGATAGAGGTGACATTTGTAGCAAAATCTTGTCTCAAAGAACAAGAAGGAGGAGAAGAACAAAAGAAGAAGAAGAGAACGAAGGAGGAAGAGGAAGGGGTGTTATTCAGGGACAAGCACAGAGAGTTATAACAAGGAAACTTATTGAAATTTAAGGTAGATACATTCTTATGGACATGATTGGACTGTTCAGAGAAAAGACTGACCCACTGTGCCATTTTACCCTGATACTTTCCTGCCTGTGTTTTGGAGCATCATTTCCTCATCCCTTCTCTGGGACTGAGGGATTTAAATATGCTTCCCTCCCTCCAAGTGCTCACTTAGAACTGGTTTGAGCTAGACTTTGTTTACTCTTTTTTTGAAACTGTTCAAGGTCTCAGGATTGATCCCGTGTTAGGACATTCTGTTACCTCGAGGCTAAGACATCCTATTATTTTTAAATTGAGGTTTCATGTTAAAAGCTGAGGCCAGGGTGTTACAATAATTTGTCAGGCTTCACAAACAAGATAGTGTTTGCACTGCCTTCCTCATTTCTCTCTCCCTGCCCTAGCACTCATGTTTATCTTATACCTAATAGTATTGAAAGACTGTAACTAGATAGGGAATATACCTACATGGATGACCAAAATCAAAAGGAAGTTGTTTTGGAGAGGACTGTAATTCAGAAGTAGAACTCTATTAGAACTTGATCCACAGGCAAGTCAGAGGCATGAGGGGCATCAGGGAGACCAGAAATTCAAGATCCATCCCTATGGTTGCCAACTTCATTGAATCTTGAATCAAGTAAGAGACATATGTCTAGGTTGATCTTTGAAGGCATTTCCTGCAACAATTAACTGAGAAGCAAAGACCTTCCAGTTCAGGCATCAACCTAGAAGTAGATCTAAGGAAAAGTCGTTTTTTGCCTGTCTACCATTTACTTTTGCTGGTAAGTACATCATATCTCTGTTGCTACCGCTGCTGATATTGTCATTGCCATCTTCCACTAACGCCAGAGCATAGATCCTTCATCCTTCCAGTGTACACTGAAGACCAGTGGCCCTCACAGAATGCTCCAGGCCTTCAGCCTGAGAGTAGTCTTCTGAAGCTCACACTTATGGGCTGAGCAGCTAGCTACCAGTTTCTCAGCATCCTAGCATTCAGCCAGCCATTGTCGGACTGCCTAGATGTTACCAATTTAATAAATCTCCACTGTAATACATTTTTTAAAAAACTTGATGGGGGGTGTTATAGTATATATCTGAATTCAGGGGACACCTGCTGAGATTTCCAGGTTTTTGTGTCCTGAAACAAAGAGTTGGACCAGGGACGCATAGATAGTGATAGAAATGGAGACCATTTATTAGGATGGAGAAAGATATTCCCCCAAATAGAATTAGACTAGTGAGCTAAACAGGTCTGAGATTAGAAGCCCTTAAGCCTTCAGTGTTGTGACCCATTGTAGATTGTTTTCAAAGCTCCTGCTCCTGCATTCAGAGGTGGTGTGGTTTATCTCATGCATGATCTGTTTTATTATGTGTGTACTGAGTTGGAGAGATTTCCAAACTTCCCAAGTTAACCAGCTTCTTTCATATATTAATCTGGCTGCCTCTTTCTCTACCTCTACTCTCCTTTGGATGTTGAGAGTTTATAACAAAAATAAGGTGGATATTTTAGAATAAATAAAGGAAATTCCTTTTCTTTTCTCTATGTAGATGGCACAGAACATTATAACTACAGCTGTGACATAAAAGTCGTTCAGAAGATTATGTGACCTCAGGGAAAGTTTACATGCTTGGTTAATATGATAAATAAACCGTCAGAAAATAGACCAAAGACAGATATTCAGGTCTAAAGATTTTAAGGCAAGGCTTTAAATATGGAGATGTGGATATAAAAGAGGAGGGTTGGCCCAAGAACCTGGAGGTTCCTGTGACAAACAGCACAATGCACAGAGATAAGGAACAATAAAATAGGTCCCGATGTTCTTACTGCAGATTGTGGAGGCCATGCTGTACATTCTCAAGGTTTCTGAGGCTCTCTGTCATTTCTACAAAGGATGCAAAGAAGCCCAGGGTAACTTACTGTTTCCTTTACTGAAATCTCGTTTAATTGAGGAAGAAAAACAGCTTCACTTGATCATGGTCTTTGCCAGTCTTTTCCCAGGTCTTTAAGAGTTTTCCTTTCTATAATTTGATGCTGAGTACTTGATTTACAGAATTATGTGATTTATTTATAGGCTGGGGAATACATCTTTGAGCATGCTAGGGAAGCACTCAACCACTGAATTAACTCCTCAGACCTGTTTTTATTCTTTTTGCTATAAATAATGTAAATCCTGATTTCACATTTGCTTTCTGGATGTCTTAAAATAGTATTATACTTTCTTTGGAATTTAATCTTAGGGGATCCTTTTATTTGCATGCATTGGTATACATGAGACTCAATCTGATACTCTCTGTACTTTAAAGATTTATTTTATTATTTTAAATTATGTGTGCATGTATATATGAGCATGTGACTATGAGTATGTGATTTCCCAATGAGGCCAGAAGCATCAGATGCCCTGAAGCTAGACTTACAAGCCAATTGTGGGTTCTAGGAACCAAACTCAGGACCTCTGCAAAAGCGACAAGTGCTCTTAACCACTGAATCACCTTTCAGCCCCCACTCACTATCCATTAATAAAGAGTTTAATCCATGTCCATTTATTGTGGTAAAATGTACATTGTTGCATCTGCCACCCCACTTCTCCAATTTATTATCATGTTCTGAGTTTTACCTTATAAATCAAAATAACCATTCATTTATTATCTATAAGTGATTTAGAAGTTGTACATGCTAATATTTCCTGACAATGGCTAACATATTTTGTATTCCTAGCAACCAAGTTTTCCTAGAGTTTATTTCTGTGTCTCTATTGAGAAAATAATCTGGAATCTATTCTGTTTCTTCAATAGAAATTTGGAATATCAAGAATTTAGTCACACAGGTAATTTTCCTGATCTGAACAGAAATCATGAACTCTATGGCTTTAGAATATGAAGTATGTTAACTTAACCAAAGTGCCTAAACCAAGAAATCGTCATTTATGATATGTCGAGTTCATTCTGTGGTACTGGTAAGCATAAGTTTCAGGAAAACATTTAAAAGTAGGTTTAAGTATTTTATGCCTGATTAATGTACTATAATATGGCATGTACTTAATGAAGGAATCATTAAGTGGAATATAATTAGATGCTTAATTCAGTCTCCAGTCAATCATTCGCTTTGAAATACACCTAAGAGTAAATAACCTCCACCACTCTTCATTTTACCTTCATCTTGTCTGGAAATGTGAGCAGAAGGGAATTTGTAGCGTGTGCATAGAGATATAGGAAGATTGATATGCAAAATGTTTGGGTTTTGTTTTTCTTCTTCTTCCAAAAAATATTTCCCTGAAGATACCCTACAATGGGTTCTGTATTACACAACCCATTAAATCAGAGTCCAGCCTTTTTTCTCTTGGTGATTTGCCAAGAGACCTTAATTTATTAAAGGACTCGACGTTAAGACACCTGTGTAGCCCGTTGTGACCCCAGACTATTGGGCAATGCAGCCTTTTGCTGCTCTGTCACTGACAACTTGTCTTCAATGGAGTGTGTTTAGAAAGTGCTGCTGTGTGGGGTTCTGTTGTGAAATGACTGCTTCTGCCTCTTTTACTCTTCTGCTTTTTGGCTACAGCTCTCGCAGTGTCCCTCTTGTGTCCTTGATGCCTTAGCATTTGATGAAAACCACTGTCGATTTTAACTTCCAATTCCGCTTTCACCTCCCCTGCTAAGTCTGCAAACAAATATAAACTTGGCAATATGAATGGACCAAGAAATCACAACCACAGGCATCGATGCTCAAAATCAGCCCTCTCCTCTGATGTGTGAGGATCTATTGACATGTCACTGCCCTCAATTCCTTCCTTCCTTCCTTACTGCACCTGGCCCACAGGTATTAATAACGTGGCCAATATTCCCTAGGATCTCTCGAAAATGTGGTTCTGTCTGTCTTTCTAATTCTCAGTTGTTTGTGGGAGGGTCTAAAATAGTCATTATTCTTATTCCTCTGTTATTTTTGATTGAGATTGAGTGTTGCTGAAGGAATGAGTCAGACAAAAAAAAAATATGAAAAGTGAAAAATAATTGGTTTCCCTGGTTTTCACTGATTTCAGACTAAGGCATTTGGAACTTAAAACTGCCAACCTCTGATTCCACTGTATTGTGTGGGTTTTCTTAGGTACCAACACCCCATTGTCTACAAGCGAAGTGAAAGCAGGGAGCATTCTTCATGCCACGCGTGTGGTACACATAATTTTGAATGAAGTATAATGAATCTCAGACTTGAAAAAATTCTCTTTGCCATCCAAATATTTGGCATGTTGAAGTGTTTTAAATGAAAGAAGACATGATTAAAATCGTTTCCTTGTAAAATGGTAAAGCAATGTTTTTGAACTTTAATGAATTTGACTTTTGTAATGAGAATCTTGTAATTACTCTGAAGTGGCAGGAATCAAATCCAGGCATTGTGTGTGTCAGGCAAGCGCTCTGCCAGCTGAGTGGCATCTCCCGCCCTAGGAGGTACCTTTTGTCACCACACAGAGGCATACAGAAATATATAGAATTAGTATTAACAGAAAATAAATATAAGTAGGTTAAAAAACTGTGATAAAAAATATTAGGTATACAGGTCAGTGGTGGGGGTGTACATCATCAAATAGAAAAAAATAGAAAGTAGAATTCACAGCAGAAGATATATAAATGTCACTATAAATGAAAAGTATCCAATCGTATTAATAATCAGGAAAAATGCAAAGTAAGACAAGATTTTGTTTACAACTATTGAAGGAGCACAAATTAGGAAGATTTATAACGTAAAGGACTTGACAGGGATAATTAGAAGTAAAAATGTTTATACATTGTTGGTTGAAGCAAAATTATTGATGAACCTGTTTTTCAGAGCACTTGGCAATATCTCAGATTTTCAATTTTGACTGTTCTCTGCAGAAATGCTTTCACTGGAAAACAGTGACTTACATACAATCATTGAACCATTATTCAGCATAGAGAAAACTTGAAAACCTATTGAATTCCTCCAATTCAGAAAATTTAAACTAATTATTAAACATTCACACCACAGGACACCATGCAGTGTTACAAATAATACAGGCTTTGATTAATCAACTTGAAAATATCTCTATAACCTGATTCTTAATTGAAAACATGTTTAAATTTAAATTGTTAATATAATATCATTTATATAAATTCATATATAGTTATTAAATGAATCAATCTGGGGTTTGGAAATACTCAAAGCTACCCTGGTATCTACTGAATGCATTTATTTTGAAGGGAATGTTACATTACAAATGAAGAAATGTGATGTTAACAATTCAGTGTTCTACCTGTTGGCAAAGTTGACAAGATAATCACCAAACTTGAAGTTGATGAGTGTTGGGAATGGGATGAAGTAGAGTTAATGTGTTTTACTCTACCTAGTTTGATGTAATCTGAATCTATTATAACAAATATATGTTACATGCTATTTCAAAAAATACATTTACATCATAATAAGGTTTTTTATCAGTCCAGATTTCTACTTACATGCCAAGCAGCTAGAAGATTATAGTAGCTGACTACAGAAATATGGCAGTGTCTTAGCGTTTTAATTGCTGGGGTAAAACACTGTAACCAAAAGCAACATGGTGAAGAAAGAGTTTATTTCACTTACACACACAGGTCACAGTCCATCACAAAGGGAAGTAAGGACAGGAACTCAAGCAGGGCAGCAACCTAGAGGCAAGAACTGATACAGAAGCCATGGAGGAGTGCTGCTTACTGGCTTGACCCCCATGGATTCCTCAATCTGTGTTCTTATAGCAACTAGGAACACCATCCCAGGGATGGTACTGCCTCCAGTGAGCTGAGCTCATCCACCTCAAGCATCAGTCAAGAAAATGCACAACAGGACTGCCCAGGGGCCAATCTGGAGGGGACACTTTTACAACTGAGGTTTCTTCTTCCAAATGGCTCTACCTTGTGTCGAGCTGGGATAAAACTAACCAGCACAGGCAGCATCTCACGCTTTGAGGAGTTAAAAGCAGTCAAATTATAATGAAATAATGGAGAGTCTACCTAATTTATTAATTAAGATTAGTAATGCCTGTTCTTTCATCCTTGCCTGGAGTACAACTCTGATCTCTCAGGGGAAGGCCAATGTGATGAAAACCATCACAATCTAGAAAATGGTCAAAGATGAGTACGAATGACGAGATACCTCAATTCTGATCCTTCAAGGGATTTTTTCCAGAGGGTTTTCTTTTTTGTTTTTTTTTTAACTTTAGAAACTAAAAATAAAACAAAATAAGGAAAATAGATCATTCCTGTGGATACATAAGGATATCTACAACTCAACTGAAGCATTCTTTTAATTTTTTTTAGACTTTCCACCTATTGGCATGAAGAGCAGGCAATATCTACCCACAAGCCCTTACAAATTTACAATTCTGAGCAAATGATAGCTCAATTTCTCCATAGACCATTACTCTTCAGTACTCACCTGGAATGAAAACCCTGTTGCAGAAGTAATGATCTCTCTATTGAATGATGGTGAATCACTGGTGCTCAATAGAGTGCGTTTAGTTCAAGCAATGTATTTTTCAGCGGCATGAACACTAACTTCGATGCCCAATGGGTACCATGCACATGTCACTTGGCTATTTTTTTTTCCTGTGAAAGGCCTGAAAAACTGTCTAAGAGCTCATTTTCCCCTTGACTTGTCATCTGTATACTCTATGGACAGCTTGTCTGTCATACTCAGTTACTGAAAACAAAACACATTCTTCCATATTGGACTGAAGGAATTGATAAGCACTGATGAGCCACATAGTTATGGCTAAATGATAACAGATGCCAGCAATGAGCTGAAACCTGACTACATCTTAATCACAGACAGCATCACAGAAAGATTCCCTTCTACTCTCAAAGCACTTATCAAATTTATAAGGACATTGAAATTATACAGTGCTTTCCCAGAAACTGCATCTGCATTTACACTCACAAACATGAAAAGAATTTTCCCTTTAAGAGAAAACAGAGCCTTAGAATACTTTTTGATTACATTTTTAATTAAGATAATTTTTCCTAATTTCAGATTAACTCAAATTTTATTGGCACCATGTTCTTGTGAATGTATACAATTTCCCTCACGTTAAGGGTTATGTTTTAGTTCCTCAGATTGTAAAAAAAAAAAAAAAAAAAAGCCTTTTCTACCGTTGCCTGACTTGTATCAATACACACACACACACACACACACACACACACACACACTGCAACCTTCATTTAGCTCCTGGTAATAACTGTTAATTGGGAAAAATTACAGAAAACAAACAGCATAATAACCCCCAATACATTAGTGCAGATGTAGTATCTATAAAAAGGACAATCAAATCACCCTCTGAGGTACTTAGTTGCTTTTCATATTTGGAACAGAATTAAAGGAATGGAAAACGAAACTTTACAATTTTAGAAAGGAGAAGCGGCTGGCAAAAATAAATAAATAAATAAACTCGTGAGAGTTTAATTTGAAGTTTTCTAGCTTATTAAACATTTTTCTTTTGAAATCTAAATTCCCTGAAGCATCGTCAGGCCTGGATCGGGAGGCTGGATGACTGATTAATTTTGCTGCTCACCAGCCCCGCAAAAAGCCGTATGTACTTCCTCCCATTTCTTTCTACTTGCCCCCTCCCCCATGCATTCTGTTTAGCAGTAAGATGCCTATGGTGGATCTAGACATCCCTGCCTGAGTTTGCAGTCTCAGTGGAAGACAAGTGAGTGTTCAGTTGACTGTCTCAGAAGCTCCCAGTGTATAGTCATGTGGGGCCTTCAACTAATGCCTGGTCCCAGTTCTGTCACATGCAGAGAGTTGGAATGACTAGAAGTCGTTGCATCAATGTGGGTACATGACTAAATCAGATTATCCAGCCAAGTCCCCACTCTGCTTAAAAATGAATGTTCTAGAAGTGTGCTGACTGTAAAGAATTAATATCTGCTATTTCCTAGACATACTGCTCTTTATAGACATATTTATCTCCCCATCCCCCCATAAATATATGCCACTGAGAGAGGGCGTGTACCTTAAAATCTGCTTTTGTGTGCACCGAATTATTATGCATGCTTAATACATGTTATAGAATTTGCAAACATTTTAGTAATGAATTAATGAATGAATATAACATTAAGTATGAGACTTATTTTTTAACTTTCTTTGAAAATAGATTTTTAAACAATGTATTCTGATTTTAGTTCCCTCTCTCCCAACTCCCAGATCCTAGCTACCTCCTCACCTACCCTAATCTACATCCTTTCTTGTGTTCTCTCTCTCTCTCTCTCTCAAAAAAAAAAAAAAAAAACAAGCTGGCATCTTTACTGTGGCATTAATAAAGCTTCAGTTGTATAGGCCTTTTGTACCAAAGACCTTTCAAATTCAAATTCAAAAGTTCATATGGTAATCTACTACAAATTTCACAAAAACAAGATATTTAAACTGCAACTGGTTAAAATTGTTGATACCACTCTGCCTTACTCTTAGTAACATTTCTCCCAGAGTTGAAGTGACCATGAGCATTTCGAAAGTTCAGCTATTAGAAAGCTAAGCTGAGGGTCCATTTGTTACAAGCACAGTGGGATTTATAATGTGTTTCTCAGTCACTTCTGTGCACGCTAACATTACTGTTGGTTTTTAGAAATATTTCCCACCCAACATGCTAAATCCCTACAATAGCATCACAAAGATACTGTCAGAGGTGCTGTGAGTGATGCTGTGACTGAACATCACCTATAGTACCCTACACACACACACACACCAGGGCATTAACAGTGAAAGAAAAGCAAGGATTTGAAAGAGAAGGAGCCAGAAACCATTCTGCACAAAATTCTTTCAATTTTCAGAATCATAAAATTGTAAGTAGAAGTCAGTTCTACTCAAAGTTCAATCCAAAAAGAATGGTTCTCCTGTCAAAAGTGTGCCTTTGATGATGATGTGATGGGTGTACCATCCCAAGGTCACGGTACTTTTTTCTCTCTTAATGAGTATCACATGAAACTGGATTTTACATGAAACTAAATTTACCACAGTTTCCGTGATTGTGGAGCACAAATCCATGGCTGAAAGCAGCGAGTTTTGGCAACTGAAATGTTAAAGAAGTTTGATAGGTCCCCCCCACCCAAAATTTAATAAATTCCACTAAAATGCACAGGATAGCACCCATAAAAATTAATGAAACTAAAAGAAAATTTTCTGGAGTATTACTAATAAAAATAAGTACAGTGATATTAAAGGAAAGGACCATTCTCCCTTGTTTCACTTCTAGAGAGAGATAACAAGAAAATGTTGTCCAAAGAAGAAGTGATGAAAGGAAGCAACAGCAAACTAAACTAAGGATGAGACCTATTTTGCCCATGCCTTCAAGAGGCTATCGGTCTTTACTCCTTTAAAGAATTTATGACTGAGCAAGCCCTTACTGCTTGATTAGCCCAATCATAGCAGATCTAAGCAGAGTTAGCTAGACCACACCAGATCTAAGTCGTTAAACCTCAGTAGTTTTGTACAAGAGAGGGCTGCCTCTTCTTCATTCTGCATATCCTATAGCTAGAAATCATACTGTACACAGTTGTCACATAGCAATGGGATGCCAGAGCCTCAGATATAAGCAATATCTCTAGTCACTGTAATGGGAGAAGGGAAGTAACACACAACCCAATGACTCCTCAACAGCTTGACCATAAGGAACAGCAATCACATTCATGGATGCTTTGTGACCTAAGAAAGTCACATGAAAATGCTTAACGTCATATAAGTGAGCAAAAAATACCTTCTACTTAAAGAATGCTATTTGTAAAAAATTGATAATGATTACTGAAGGTACTGATGTTACCAGTTGTCATGTAGAAAAATTGAAGTATGGAGCAAGCTAAATGAAAATTGTAAGAATGATAAAACACGATACTAAGACTGCGTCCAAATGTCTTATGCACTGGGCTTCTTTCTCTTGCCATGTAAAATGTTGATAAATCTCTAAGTCTTAGAATACCAAATGAGAGCCAGTTAGCAACACTGCTCAGTGGATAGAGGTGCCTGCCACTAATCCTGACAACCTGAGTTTGGACCCCATAAGCCACATGGTGCCATCAAAGAGCACAGTCCAACAAGTTGTCTTCTGACCTCCACATGTGTGCTCTGGCACACGTGTGCATGTACACATGTGTGTATACCTGTGTTTGTACCTGTGTGCGCACACATACACTAAATAAATCATTTTAATATATGGCATCACTTGAAGTGTTGTTTTATATTCTTGAAGAAAAAATTATGAAAGGTAAAACAGTCAGACCCACATAGTCTCTAACAAACAATACAGCCTAAATAAATGTTATTAATTATATGCATCAAACAAATTCTGAAGTGCATTTGGAAATTATAAATAAATACAACTGTTAATTTATGATGTGTGGTGACATTGAGAAAATTAAGAGGAGAAACTCCCCCAACCTTGACTGATGCTAGGAGTCTCTGTATATAGAAGAAAGGACCAGCCATTGGGGGGCAGGAAGGTAGAATGACTCAGTCGCCCTTCTCTCCATTTCTCCTCTGATGCATCTTTCCATCTTTTCTCACAAAAAGTTACTGCTCTCCTGGTAGGTGATAGGCATTAAGATTTGAAGAGATAAGGAGGAATAAGATCTATACTCACTCCAACACATACAAGAATGCACAATCACAGCCATAAATGAGAGGTAGAAATGCAATATAAGATTCAGTGAGACCCTCTGAAAATCTTGTAAAATTCAAAATCTACACATGCCCAATTTTATAGGGCAGGGCTAGGCTGTAACGTGCCAGGATGTATTTATTACAGCTCTCAGCCTGTGAATTTATTAGCACCCTCTCTAATGCCTGAGACCTTTCGGTTTTACACACTGATATGTTTACAGTTGACACGCACTATCTTTCCTGGCTTTTGTGCCCACATTTGTTTACCCTGACACATGGTGCCATAGCTTTATGTCTAGATAAGATTCCAAGCGTTTTCACTGAAATCCCTCAGAATTATAGTAAAGAGATGCATTTATGACCATCAGGAAACACTGGATCCTGGAATCTCTGTTCTCTGGCATCTGTTGGTAAATATCTTGCTACCTCCAGTGGCTTTAGGGTATACAGTGTTTACCTGTGGCACAGCAAAAGTGCCTCCTGTATATTGTGGGGGAAATTCTGCGTCTGGCTTCATGGCTCTGAGAGTTGTTTATAGCCATCTGGTGGAAAGTCTTCCTTGCACTTTACCTGCAATGATTTGTATTAGGCTTTTTGTCTCTTATGGTGCATGAAAAGGACAAATGAAAGTCCTTCCCCTGCAATATCTTCCCCACTCATAAAAGTTACCTTTCCAGACTCTAATTACTGCCATGATAGCCCACCTCCATTCTCGTGTCAGAGGTCTGATTTTGCTTTCTTTTCCAATTACACCATTTTCGATTGCTTTATGTATTTTAGTCTGCTGTAGATCCTTCATTCTATAAAAAAAAAAAAAACAATAAAAGCCAACTTTGGTGCTAAGTTACAGCAATTGGCTATAGTACATTTTATCTCAATCTGTGTCTTCTTTTCCCTCTATGGGAATGCAGGTAGATGTAGATTTGTTAGAGTATTGTTGGACACTGTGGACATAATCCAAGAGTAAAATGCTAGCCTTTGGTAAGTAATTCAAATGGAAACAAGCTTCCTTTGTAGCTTAAGTTGCCAGAGATTGTAATATAATGAAGTATAAGACATTTGGTTTCAGCCTGAGACTGTGGAATTGTGGCTTAGATCCTGGATCCTAATTTGTAATGTGTCCCTTGCTGGGTGGGAGATCTACCATTCTACACAGGTTCATTTACAATAGATGCTGTATAATTTAGTGGAACCCATTGACACTTCTAGTTGTACATAAACTTTGAGAAATTAAACAGAATGTTTTATGACCAGAAGCCCCCAAAGAACCTTGGAGGGTGGCAAGAAGCCATTGTTCCTCACTCAGGAGTATGTCAGTCCACAATAGTTAACATATGAATCAGGGCTGGGGTTGCTTGCTCCGCATCTCCCATCCTGGGACACATCCTTTAGGAGCAGAGCTAACTATAGTAGGCCCTACTTGAGGGGCAGGGCAGAAGTAGCAAGGTGAGAGCCCCAAGTGACAACACACTAATGCCATGATAGTGTGCGGAATACATTACTTCATCAACAACCCATTGGCCAACCAACTCTCCTGCAAAGTTCAAAGTCATCAAGGAAGAGAAGCCAGCTGCATTCCCAAGGAGCAAGGGCCAGGGAAAGGAGAAAAGGTCCATTGTTTTAACTTAGAGGATTCACAGCTGGGTAAAATTGTCTGCTGTTGGCTTTTTCTCTCCCAGCAGCCTGAATAGCACCTCCACATACTCCAAAAACTAGCCAGTAGGAAGGAAGCTTCTAGGACAGTACCAGCTTGCTTTCTCCATGCCATGTGACCAAAGTGTGTGGTGTCTTCAGCAATACAGTCTTGCCATCAAGTTCTAGTGGGCAGCCAAGAACAACACAACCTAATTTGGGAACATTTTCTTAAATTCCCTGAAAACTGCTACCCATCTGAAATCACTCTCCATTCCTTGGCAGCTGCCCACAGCCTTAGCCAACTACAAATCTATTTTCTCTCTCTTCATATTCACCAATTATAGATATTTCAAATAGCATCATATAATATATGTCTTTTGCAAATAACATTTCTTAATGCTTATTTGTTTGCTTGTTTATATGTTTGCTTGAGACAGAGTCTCAAGTACCCAGGTTGGCATTTAAAGTTGAAAATGGCCTTGAACCTTTGATCATATTGCCTCTACTCCTAAATGCTGGTATTCCAGAAGTGGGCCACCAAGCCCAGTTTATGTAGTTTCAAGAACTGAGTCCAGGGCTACATTCATGGTAGACAAGCACTCAATCAGCAGAGCTACATACCAGCCCTTATGAATAACTTTTCAGTAAATGCAATTGCTCTTGAAGAGTATTGTTCTTGAAATGTGTATCATGTATCAAGACTTCATTTCTGTTTATTGATGGATAATATTCCATTGTATGAGAATACTTAATTTATTTCCCATTAAAGTGGTAGGAATCTGAGTTGTTTCCACCTCAGGGCTGTTACAGTGACTATTGCCATGACCTTTCATGTGTAAAGCCTTGTGAAGATATATTTTTATTCCTTTATGTATATATCTGGAATTGAAATTGCTGGGGCTGGGATGCAACTGAGTTGGTACAGTATGTTCTTGCATGTATAAAGCCCTGAGTTCTATTCCTAGTACTGTATAAACTATGCATGGTGGCACTTGCTTGTAATCCCAGCATTCAGAAGATGGATGCTAGTTATCCTGGATTACAAAGTAAGTTCAAGGCCAACCTGAGTTCCATGAACTATAAAAAGAAAGAGAGACAGAAGGAGACAGAGACAGGAGGCAGAGGGAGAGGAGGGGAAGGGAGAGGGAGAGAGAAGAAAGTGAAAAACTAAAATGGTTGTGTCATGGTACAGTTAAATGTGGTTATGTTATATAAACATAACATAACTATATAAGTTTTAGGCAAGTCATTCCTTCTGAAGAGCTGCCAAATTGTTTTCTAAAAGCATATTCTATTTTAGTCTCACACTAGGAATAAACAAGGCTTCCAGTGCAACAAAGCCTTACCAGCATTTTCTCCTGTCTTCTTTCTTACAGTCATTCCCAGTGGCTGTGTAGAGGTACCTCACCATGGCTTTGATTCACATGTGCTTAATTGCCAATGGTGCTAGACATCTTTTACTAAGCATACAATGCCTTCTTTAGAGCTGGTACTCTTCCCCCAGTTTTTGGACTATGCTGTTGTAAAATGACTTTATACGTTCTATGTGCAAGTACCTGACCCGATATGTGACTTGAGGATATCATCCACCATTCTCTTAGTCCTAATCACTATTAACAACATGTAGAAGAAAGAAGCATCCATTCCTATGTGGTCAGCATTACACTTCCTTTTATTGATTGTGCTCTTGGTGTTAGGTCTAAACATTGACTGTATAAGTCATGATGGTTTACCGCTGCATTGTCCTCTAATGTCGCTGTAGTTTTAGCTATTGTGGTTAGATGTATAGTTTTCTTTGAATAAATTTTTGATATGATGGATCCAATTTCACTCTTTTACCATTATCTTGTACATGCTATTCGTTGCAAGACTGTTTTCTCCCATTGACCTGTGTTGGCTCCTTAGTTTATAACCAGTGACCACAAATACCTTTTTGTGAGTATTGGTCTCCAAAGTCATTCAGTTTGCTTGTATGCCTCTTACTCTACCAGCACACTCGTATTGCTAAACCTTTCAAGTTATAAAATCTAATAGTGCGAGGCTGCGAATTTCATTCTTCATAACATTGCTTTGACTACTGTAGCCTCTACATCTTAGCTTAATGTTCGAGGTAAATCATTCAAAGTTCTTCAGAGTTTCTCCACATTTGTCTATATTATACAAAGTCTCATAAAATGAATAATACCTGTGTTGCTGGAAGAATTATCAACTTTGAATAATATGCATATATTCACACTAAAACATTTCCAAGGTTTAGATATTATCACAAAATTCTTGCTGAAAGGAAAGTACTTGAAAGTCATACTCTAATAAGCCCTTGGCCCAACTCACACATCAACTTATCCCCTAAGATATCTACTGATGTAACAGCCACACAGTAGCCCTGATGAGAAATGATTGCATTTGGAAGCACACAAACTTCATGATGCCCTAGAAGCAGAAGGAGAAAATTCACTTACAGTCCTTCTCTTGCTTTGAAATTTTAGCAATAAAAACTTACTTGGTGAATGAAAGCAAACATTCCTTTAAAGCCAGAGAAGACCATGGCAGTATCCTCAGGCCTACAAGAATGACTGCCAAGTTCATGTTTGCTCAGCACAAATGGTCTTTCCTTGCATATTTGGAACTGGAAACACTATGGGAGAGGCAGCCATAATACTCAAGCATCTAAGAAATTAATATATGGACCACCTCATCCCGGAAGTTCTACAGAATTTATGATATAAACGATGAGGTCCAAGCTAGGAAGATGGCTCAGTTGATAAAATGAGTCTGAGTTGATAAAATGAGATTGAGTTTGACTCTCTGGTACCCACATAAAAAGTCTATAATGGACATGTTACTCTTTATAATGAGTATTTGGCCAGATTTTTAAAAGTATGTGCATAAAAATAGACATTTCAAAACCAGGACTTTGTTGCTATTTTCTCTGTCTCCAGTCTTTTTACAGTATAGTTGCCAGGAATACCATCAATCTCCTAAAAGCCATTCCTGTCCTAAACCGATTGACCCTCAAGCACAAAATCCTCACCATCTCAGGCACATTGCTGGACCTGGCTGCTGTTTTCTGGATGATTTATGTGAACTGTGGTGCCTTATGAAAAGCCCTGAAATGTCTCTGCATGTGACTTGTTTGCCTGTGATTTACCGTGACGTCCTCTCTTAGTGCTGGGAAGTTGCTGAAAACTTTTCTGAAATGTTCACTTTCTCATTCATCCTCCACAGCCTATGGCTCAATTATCACTGACCTCAATTTTCTGCCCTGTTGTTTTTCAAATTAAAAAATGCATATGGGCAGTCTCTCTGCAAAGTCACACATTAAATAACATTACCAAATAGATCATTATCCTGTGTGCACTCTGCCATTGCCAATGGCTACATGACCTTTAGAATGAAGGAGAGTATCATATGCTCTGCTGAGATACTGAAAGCTATAGCATGACCAGCATTCTTTAGGTCCCCTGGAATGTTTACTTTGCACCACTCAGAGAGGGGGTTGAAAAGCGGCCCTCCTCAAGGCTCCTGAGACCCCTAGGACAATAATTAAGACACTAAATGAGGATGGTACTCTCTGGTTCGGTGAGACAGACATCTCTACAGAAGACTAAGCACTTATGAAAGGTTCTGACTTACACAGAACAGAAGGTGAGGGAAAGAGCCCACCTGGATGGGGGCCTTGTCATTTAAATGAGGCAGCCAGAAAAAAAAAATGCTGAGGAGAGTCAACTGAAAAGAGAGGGGCTCATCAATTGATGGTGGGGAAACCCAGGCATCTGAGTTCATCAGTACCAATTGATGTTAAATAGAAATCATTTTTCATCTCAGAAGCCTAAAAAAAATAAACAAATCGAAAGCATGACTTTTTTTTTAAAGGGACAGTTATTTCTTCTGCTTAAGGGGTATAATAAAGATGGTTTCCTGTATGTAGTAATCAATAAAAGTGAGTACATCAAGAACAGATGAACCTTCTGTGTTTTACTGTTGAACAGTACTTCTCATAGAGGAAAAAATAATGTTTTTAAGATGTACACAGTAGCTTAGAAGCATTATTCTCTAGACTCCATGTGTCAGAATAAATCTTTAAACAAACTGAAAAGCAAAATAAAGTAATATTTGTAAAATGTCTAGTGAAATGCCCAATAAACAATGGATATTAGCTAATATCATCATTATAATCATAATCAACACCATCCTTGTTTTCTTCTGTTGGCTAACTATGATTATGCTCAGTCAACTGTACACTGATTTGCATGAAACTCTTTCTCCAAGGTAATAAAAATAAAGAACTGCTCTCTACTCAGCATATTGCCTCCACATATTTATCTGACACTATTTAAATCACAAATGGCCAACAATTAACTTTGATTATTTCATATCAAGCACAAGAATAGTTGTCAGAAAATAGTTTATAATCCTATCTATCGTTCAGTGTTACATGACCTAGGGTTCCTCTTACTCTCTCTGGGCAACAGTTAGTAGCCCAGAAATCTCTAACTCATTTTTACATCTAATAGACTTTGGAGTAGTTCAGGGGAAAGGGATTGCTGGAAAATCTTTATAATACATTGCATTCACTTTTAATCTGTCCTTGGAAGTCACCTCACTTCTGCCCCAAGCCAGCTTCTACATCTTGTTTAAGAATGTCATTTCATTGAGCAGTACTTCAGGCTGCAGAAATGTCCATTGCATAGTACCAATGCTGTGGATATTAAATATTTACTAAGGATAAAAACCTGTCTTGACCCACTTGCATATTAAACTTTTAAATACTGTTCTGTAACAGAGAGATACCTGTTGTCTTCCAATAATCTTTTACTATTTGTAGAGCCTTTGACCTTCGTGCAACTGCTATAGCAAAGCAACTCAAATTTTGTTTTCCACTGTTTATCCCTGGGCAGTACCATCTGATACAAGTAGCATTCCATCAAAATGTGTTTTTTCCTGAGGAAGTCTTGCTGTAATACATCATCAAAGTGACAGCCAGTATATTGTATATTACAATAAAATATCCCCAGAGCAAAGGTACATGTGATGATGAATTATGCTAATATGTTATTGTCATTATGTTATCAGTACTCAGAGAGTGATTTAGTGAGATACATCATCAGTGAGAGATTATCTGATTTCATATTACTCAAAAAATGACACCATCATGGAAAACTCCCAGCCGACTCAGTTGATGAATAGGGCTGATATTCTAGTGCCAGAACTCGTGTATAGTGGTATATTAAGATGTCCTTTAGAGCTGAAAACAAGTTAAAGAAAGATGAGTCCATGAGGTAGGGTTGTGAATGCACTGTCAATTTAAATATTATTGCTGTAGATAGAGCAGATAGTTAAATGTACACCAAAAGTCATCCTTTGCACTTGAATCAGACTTTGACAGAGATCTAATTCTCTTTAATTATCTTTAAGAAATCCAAAGACAGCTAATAAGACGTCATCTATTGTAAGACCACTGGTTAGTCTATTCATTACAGATGACACTTTGTAATGGCATGTTGTTTATGCCTCATATAGCTGAACCAATCAGCTATTCCTAACTCCTGTGGTAGGATAACAACTAGTTTATTCCCTACATAAGCTAACCATTTTCACCAAAACATCTTTGTGTATATAACCTTGTATACCTTATGCACTCAAAATAAATTTGCTAAATTTAATTGGACATGTCCTTTAAGTTTCCATATTCAAGACCACAAAAATTAAAACACACAGATTAAAAGAATCAGATGCCACTGACTGTGAGTTAAATAGATAGGCAGGCATGCAGACAGACAGAGACAGATAGATAGATAGATAGATAGATAGATAGATAGATAGATAGATAGATAGATAGATAGATAAAATTCCAATACCCATAATGAGTTACTGTAGCCAGAAGTTTCTCTGGTCCCACCCAGCCCCATGGTCCTGCAGCCATTTATAAAATAATCACTCAGAGGCTTACATTAATTGCAAACTGTATGGCCAATGACTTATGTTTCTTGCTAGCTAGCTCTATCATCTTAAATTAACCCATTTCTATTAATCTGTGTTTGGCCACATGGCTATGGCGTTACCAGTCTGCTGGCATGTTGCTCCTTGGGTGGCGCACTGGCATCTCTTCCATCTCTGCCTTTCTTCTTCCTGTCTCTCTCTTGGATTTCCCAGCTGGCTATAACCTGACTCACTATAGGCCAGAGCAGCTTCTTTATTAACTAATCATAACAACACATATTCACAGAATAAAGAAAGACTATCCCACAGAAAGTTACCTCTATTATCATTGTTGGCCATCAAGGTTCCATAGACCCCAAAATATTATATGCTATTGCTATTGCTTTGGGTTATCTTCCAGAACTTGATAGTTAGACCCCATTGTTGAAGATACCATATGCTTGAGTTATATAATAAGGAAAAATCAATCTGGTACTGACCTGGAAGCTTCATCCCTATTGGCTATCTTTCACAGTGCTGGAAGGTGCTATGTATGATACTAAGGGGAAAAATTATCATCAGTCTTACCCAGTTTTGAGCACCATAAGCTACAATAATGACCAGCCTTACAGGATATGCCTGCTCGTGCAACAGTGTCACAAATGTTGCAGAAGTAACCAATCACTTTCTGCTTGGATTTAAGGACTGTTTCATGATATGAAACCCATGTCTGATATTATTATTTGGAACCTGTGGCTAGACAGGTCATAGGTCCTAGAGGAGAACCTACTATTATTAATCTGCTAAGTGGACATGATAATAAACTGACCCATAATGGGTGTAACTCATAGCTATAATTTAGCACATCTCTCAACTTTTAGTGAAGAAGCTTCCTTTTGCAGCAGGTGACAATTAACACAGAGACCCAGAAGTAGTCAAGATGAAGATATATAAAGCTATACAACTCTCATCCCTAACTGAGACCTCTATAAAACACCCCTTCCTCCCAAAGCTCAGGAATCACTGAAGAAGAGGGTATGAAGATATTATAAGGGCCAAAGGCAGTTGGTGACTACAAGAGAACAGCAGGTGGTTACACACCCAAGAGTATAACGTCAGCAGTAATTGGATGGGATTGTTTTTAATGAGAACACAACATTTGGTGAATACAGAATGCAGGCACAGATCTGTGAAGAAGGGGAAGAGAGATAAGCAAGATCAATGCAATGTAGGAAATCCTCAGAGAGTAATTTTTTAAAGAAAAGAAAACTGAGTTTCCCAAAGGCCTAGGAAGGATTAAATTAACCCAAAGAAGTTCAGAGGCCTCACACCTGCAGCCACAGTTGCGCTGTGTTCTAAGCTGTGCTAGTGCTTTGAGGGCCAAATGTTAGACTTAAAACTAGATCCTCTCCTTAGAACAGGCACCAGCAGACCGGCTTCTTGCCTTTAAACTTTTTCAGATGTAAATTCAAATCAAGTGCATACTCCACCAAATTCCAATGGCTAAGTAAAAGTTTCCCAGTGGACCCAATGCACTTAAGATGAGGGGAATACAGAGCTCCCATATTCTCCAGAGAGAATTCCTCCCACCCAGCTTCTTCTTTTTCACTGATCTGAGTACGGAGCCAGAGAGTAGAAAGCCAATGCTTTCTATTGTTTGGTTTTCTCCTCAAGCCTTTGGATAAATGTAAGTAGGACTCACTAGGTGTTGTTGGTTTTTTGTTTTGTTTTTTCTCCTTGACCTTTTGGAGTTATTGTCAAAATTAAGACAGAGTCCCATTTTAACATCCATTTAGAAAAGCATAGGCCATTTTCTCGAGCCTAAAAGGCAAGGATAGGAATATGTGTGGCTTCTAGGAATGGGTACACACATCTCTTCATCAGCAGTAAAATCCTGAAAAGATGGATGTGTCACAGACCTCAAGAAATGTTTCAGGGTCATGAAAGGAGTTTTTCCTTCAGCTGATTTATGTGTGCAATTTCAGTGGGGTGCCTGTTCTGGAGTGCTTCCAGGGATCCACTGGTTAGATCATGATGAAGTCGGCATCAACCTGTCAACGTTCAATTTGGCTTGGAGGTGTGTTATCAATTTCCAGAGCATCTAATATACTCGCCTGAACCAACAGGATGGGGGTCACTCCATGACCCAGCAATCATTTTACGTTAGTCTCTCCCAAAGCTTAAGGTCCTGAAAACTATCTTCCCGAAGTGTTCCCATCTAACACTCTCCAAAGAAGGCTGCCTAAAATCACTTGACTGAGTATTCACGCCTCTGTACACACCTTGGTTGCCCTTGGTTCTATTGCTATGGTAAATGAAGATATTGATTTTTTTTAAAGATGAAAGCAGAGCACTCAAAGTTAGCCATTGGGTCTTTGATTTAGATAACTACATACTAATAAAGAAATAAGTGGTCTCTCCAGAAAAAGTGCATTAGTGGCATTCAAACTGTTTTATGATTTACAGTACTGGTGACTAAACCCAGGGTCTTGAGCATCCTTGTTTAGCACTCAACCACTGAAGTATACCCTCAAGAGTTTTATTTTATTTATTATGTTATACCACATTTATTATATTATGATACATTTGAGACAGAGTCTACTATGTTATCCAGGCTGGCCTTGAACTTGAAATTCCTCTACTTCAGCCTCCCTAGTACTGGGTCTGCAGCCTGTGCTGTTAGGCTGAGTTTGCCTTTAAATGCTGAAAGAAATAATACCAGTTTGCTACAGGAAGTATAACAGTGAATCCCAAAATAACAACACAGGTTAATATATAAAGCACTTAGCATTTGTATAGTAACTTTAATCCAGTTATTTTATTGGATTTGGACACAACAATAGAATTTTTTTAATATATAAAAGAAAAGGCGGGGCTGGCAAGATGGCTCAGCAGGTACCAGATTTTGACACCAAGCCTGAACCCACACGGTAGGACAGAACAGGCTGTCCTCCTTATAAGTTGTCCTCTGGCTTCATATACATGCTGTAGTCCATGAGCCCAAGTACACACACACACACACACACACACACACACACAATATAAATATAATTAATATTTTTTTTAAATTTTAAATGAAAAAGCATAAATTTGATGGCAAAGGCCTAAATCTAAATATTGTCTCCTGTCTCCTGCCAGTCTGTTTCCATGAGTAATTTTCCTCCTTTTTTCAACCTTCCTTTTCTCTGCCTCAAATGCTGAAACAGTTTCCCTTAAGCATCTCTAAGCTGAGTGGAAGAACTTCTCTCAACTTCTCTTTGTGTCCACGGTTCCCTAGCACAATGCTGGGCAGGGCAAGTTTCTGCTGAGTAAACACCTTTGTAAGGAATTCTTATCCGGTGTTTACAAATGAGTAGATCAAGGCTCAGCAAATCTGCAGGGCCCAGGGTCACACAGCTAGAAAGCAAAGCATGATGATGGACAGGGATGTGAGAAGAGGATTGATTAAGTCAACTTTGCTCATTCTGACAAGTGTGGAGTCTGAAAAGGAGCATCAGCCATTCTAGAAGAGCACAACATACAGTAAGGTACACACTGTGGAAGTGAACCCTCGGTTTCACTTCAGCAGCTGGTTTCGCCCCTTTGCTCTGTACAGACACTGCCATTTACCAGCACATGCTAGGATGCAGCCCTTCACTGTCAAGATAAACAATACGGAATGAGTATTACATTGCTTCCTTGCTAGTCCATTCCATATCCTGTTCAGCACAGAGAACTAATGTATAAAGAAATCATGTAAATAATCATTCTTTCATCAGGTTATCAGTTTTATTCCCATTGTAGACCCCTCTTGTTCTTTTTAATTTTTTTGCATTTTTTTATTTTATAATTTAATTTTACATATCAGCCATGGATTCTCTTGTTCTCCCC
>CABHPQ010157920.1:0-24035 GCA_902168405.1 Peromyscus aztecus | reverse complement strand
ACTTGGTGGGTGTCTGCAAGGAGCTGCTGCCTACTGTCTAGGCAGTGGGGACGTGAAGAGGGGCCTTGCTACTGCCCACAACTGAGCACTGGGAACTTGTCCTGGAGGCCCTAGACACTCAAGCCCGGTGAAGAGGAGCTAACTGGTTCCCCACAAAGCAGATTCTCCCCAGTGGCTTGGGACAAAACTTGCTGTTCCCTGAGGTTGGAGAGATGGCTCAGTGGGTAAGAGAGATTTCTGCTCGCACATGAAGATTTTCTGAGTTCAGATTCTGTACTCAACTAAAAAGCTGGGTGTGACTGTGCGTGTGCTAAACTGTGGATGCAGAGACAGGGTGTCACTGGGGCTTAGCTCCAGTTTCAGCCTGAGTCCTCAGAGTCCCAGTCTCACGAGAATAAGGCAGAGAGTAGTTGAACACCTGACATCCCCCTCTGGCGCCTATGTATACGCGCCTTCCACCTTCCCCTACACGTGTGACTTTTTCTGCCTGGTCCATTGGCTTCCAGCCTCCCTGTGGGAGCTCCCTTAGTCCAGTAGGGACACAGCAGGTAGAGGAATGCAGTAGCTCAGCCCCGTCTGTCTCTTGCTGGGAAGACTATTTTGCCTTAACCCTTTTCCTGCATTGCCCAATGGCCAGCTGTTGCCCTCCCCTGGAATACAAATACGGGAATAAGAAGATAAGATGGGAGGCCCACAGATTGTGGGAGAAGGAAGACAGACTAAATAAAGGGTTTGGAGGACAGCCAGGTGTAGGTTTGAGATTTTCCTGTTTCCTCTGCAGGGCCAGGCCAGGGAATGGATGTTCTGAGCTTACCTGACAGGCAAGGCTCAGACCTGGGGACCAGTGGGGGCATTGTCATCTTCCAGAACAGTGGCAGTCTTCACTTCATTGATGTCCCTTTGGATGGAAATAGTTTGTTGTTTTATTTATAGTGCTGTACCTCTCACAACTTGGCATATGGCAGAATTATTCATCTTTTTTGTCTGGGGGCGGTCATTGTGTGTATCAGCTATGACAAGTCCTTCTGGAACGTACAAAGTCCAAACAACTCTAGGCATATTTTTCTTGCTTTCTTAAGAAAATGACTAGGGAACACTCACAAACTCGGAACAGAAGGAATGTCCACAACTCGATAAATGGTCCTGTTGTCTCAATGTTTGTATTTTCCCAAAATGGGTGTGTTGAAATCAGAACCCCACAAGGCAGTGGTATTAGGGGTTAGGGCCTTAGGTCATGAGGTCAAAGCTCTCATAATTGGGACCAGTGAATAAAAGAGTTTCTGAGCACTCTCTTGTCCCTTAAAGTGGTCTCTCCTCAGGTACTGACTCTGCTTACACCATGATCTTGGACTTCTCAGCTACCAGAACTGTGAGAAATAAATTCTTGTTGCTCATAGCCCACCTAGTTTATGGTATTTTCTTATAGAAACTCAAAATGATGTGACAAAGGGGTATTGTTCCAATATGTGGGGTGTCTACCACAAAGTACAAAAAGATCATAGACTAGAGGCTCTGCCCATAAAACCTCACAAGAAAAAGATGTCAACACAGAGAAATTAGCCTGAAGAATTAAATAAAAGGCATCTTGATTAGAAGACCTAGTCTGCCTGTCATTGCAGATGGCCAAGTGCAGCAGCTCTCAACTTGTGGGTCTCTACCACTTCAGCAAACCTCTGTCTCCAAAAATATTTACATTACAATATATAACCATAGCAAAACTACAGTTAAGACGTAGTGACTGTATTAAAGGGTCACAGGATTAGGAGGGTTGAGGACCACTGATCTAGTGTATGGAAACATCTCAAGGAACACACTAAATAAAAGAAGAGCTCATGATGCTATCAGCTAAGCTTCAGAAGACCAGGGTGTAAATCAAGTTGTCTATACACTAGTAATGAACAATTTGAAAATCACCATAATCCTACATACAAGTATTTCAAAGAATAAAATATCTAAAATAAACCAACCAAACTGATGCAAAGCACAGACATGGAAAACTACAAAAAAATATTAAAGACTTAAGGGGCTTAAATCCATTGAAATGTGGCCCATTTTCTTGAGTTGGAAGACTTAATGTCATTAAGAAGGCAATACTCTGGCTGATAAGGTGGCACATGCCAATAGTCCCAGCTCTTAGGAGGCAGAGGCAGGAAGATCACCAGTTTGTGGCCAACTTTGGCTAAATGGTGACACGGTAAGATCTTGTCCCATGAAAACAACAAAAAATAAAGCAAATTTAAAAAAAGCAATCTTATACGATGCAGCCTATGGATTCAACGTAGTTTCTCTTGAAGATCCAACTGTTCTATATGTTCTCTCTCTCTCTCTCTCTCTCTCTCTCTCTCTCTCTCTCTCTCTGTGTGTGTGTGTGTGTGTGTGTGTGTGTGTGTGTGTGTGTGTGTGTGTAAAACTAACAAGCTTGTTACAAAGTTGATAGGGAAATGCAAAGGACTCGCCAAAACCATACAGAAAAAGAAGGCAGTTGGAAAACTCATTCCTTCCAAATTCCAAACCTTCTACAAGGTAGTTACTGCAATGTAACAGTATGATATTGACACAGGATAGACAAACCAGCTGAGCAGAATTGAGAATGCAAGCCAAAGCCTGTGTTCCTGCAGCCCACTGACTTTCAGGAAAGATGCCAGGACCATTCGATTGAGGAGGAAAAGTCATTTTAACAGCATCGCTGAAAAGAAAACACAGTTACATGCAAACAAAGGAAGTTGGGCCCCTAGACAGCATGATGAAATTAGCTTAAAATGAGATTTTTTTTTTTAAAAGATCAAACACTCTACAACTTCCAGAAGGAAACCTGGGTAAATTCTTGTGACCTAGGATTAGGCTGTTGTTTCTTACCTGTGATACCTGATACACAAGCAACAGAAGGAAAAAAAAAAGCAAATTAGTTTTCTGTGCATCAAAGGACCTTCTGAAGAAAACAAAAGGACAACTCACAGGAAGGAAAGCATGTTTGCCCATCACGTGTCTGATATAAACTTACATTCAGAGCAACAAATTCATATGGCCCAACAGATAAAACCATGAACCACCTAGCCACTTCTTCCTCCTTTTCTTCTGGCCTCTCTGCTGTCTTTAGCTAACATCTCGGGACAAGGGATCCATCTCCCAGGATCCCTACCAAAACGCAAAACGTTGCACAAAGAAGATGCTTCCATATCAATAAATTTTCCCATCCAACTTGGTACTTCCTATCATTTTGTCCTGCATCCTCACCACTCACTACCAGGCATGCTTGCCTAGTTCGTGCTGGGCATGTGGGTGGGTCTCACAGGTCCTTTAGCTAGTCTTTGCTCTAATCCAGTGCTTTAGAGATGTGCTGTCATACATCTTACTCCCATGTATTAGAACTGCACCTCTACCCCCAATCATTTGTTGAAACAAAGTCTTGCTGTGTTGCCTAGGTTGGCCTTGAACTCAGGATCTTCTGCTTCTGCCTCCACATGCTGGGATTGTAGGTATGTGTGTATCACCATGCTCACCACCACACTGCTATCCTTCACTCACCTGAAATTCACTTTTAGAGGAATTGAACACCATTTAAAAAATCAGTAATTCGTCATATTTTTCTACATATATTACCAGTCCAGTGAGTTCTATTTCCCTTTGTGGCAACACCTTTCTCATCTGGTCACTACTAGGTTAAGGGAGTGAGGCTTCAATTCCAAATGTGTTGAGTTTCTTTGGTTAAACTCAATCTATGCTTCATAACACGTCTCCATGGACCTATTTCCTGTCTGCTGCTGTGTCCTAACAAAATTTGGAATCTATATACTTGTAGGAAGAATCATTGAACTGAACAGCTTTTGGGGGTTTTCTGGATGCCCTTCCACAGGCCCACACAGTCCTCTCAGGGCAGCTCCTCTCTTTCTGTCCTGTAGTACACTCCTTTTCTTCTCCCAGCCACTGCTCTCTTTCCAGAAGGGCCGCTGCTGACCTGACTGCTGGCTGGCTGACTGACTGACTGATGTGGAGTGAATAGCTCATAGCTCGCTTTTCTCTGGAACCCAGACCCTCAATCAGTCTTCCTGCAGCTCTCTGTTCTGCTCTAGCCTTGTAGGGAAACACACTTTGAATTTTGTCCAAGTTTCAGTTGCTCGTCACCTGAAGAACTGAGGGTTTCCCCATCCTCCCACACTCCATCGGGAAGTAGATGTCTTCTGGTGTTAATGTGGCCTTGGCTCTCCTTCTATCTTTGCAAATGGATAGCTGTGAGGAGGTGAGGTGTGGCCTGCCAGTCTGAGGCTAAGATGACCACTCAGCTCTGCTTTGCCCAAGGTCAAGGCCAGCATCTGGGCTGCCCTGGGGTCTCATCCTACTTTGAAGAACTGTCACATTGCCTTTCATCTAAAAGGATTCCTGATGGAGTTACTAAGGTCCCTACAGCGTGGCAGGTGAGGACACCTGGGTGGTAGCTGCTGCCAAGGCACTGTGAGATCTGGGGCTGCTCTCAACCTCCTTGCGGTTCCATTTCCTCATTTGTGAGTAAGGACGTCCTGATGTAGTTCCTGAGAGGATGGGTCGGTTGCTGCACTTTAATTTTCTAGCTCTTCTTTTGCAGGGGGAAGACAAAAAGCAAGCAAAAGCAGAGGGCACGTTGTGGTATCTGAGTTCCGGAAACACGAGCGCCTCCCGTCATGCTATCTCCCCTCATTAACTTGTGATGATAATGTACACACAAGGCACTAATTCTTTCTTTTTAGAAAATAAGATGGTGGCTAATTTGATTTGAATGCCTCAGTCTGTAAGCACGCTTCGTGATTTTTAATCCAATTAGTGTTGGAGATACTTCTGACTCTGAGGGTATCTGGTTTCTGCTTATGATATAAGGTCCATGCCCTAGTGACTCATGTTTCAAGAAGGGAAAAGTTGGGGCCTATCATCAATAGAAGGGGCTTGTGTATGTGGTTCTGCTATTAAACCGGTGGTGGGGAGTGGAGGCCTCGCCTTTAGCTCGGATTTCTGTACCCAGCAGAAAACCCACAGAACAACTTTGAGTTGAATATTTGCCGTACAGATTACCATTATGTTTCACTGGGCTCTCAATACATCCTACTGGAAGGTAAACAAAAGCTGCCATCATGACTACTCTCCTAAGGAAGATTCTGGAACTCTCAGTACAGAGCCAGGGGGCAAGCTCTTGGTTTGAGCTGAATAAGGCAGCTATAAGACCTGCAGGGCCTTCCAGCATCCTGGTGGGTCTCCTGCTAGATGACAAGGTCAAGGCTGAGCCATTCTCCCAGTCACTTTTCTACAGAGAAAGTAGTGCCCAAACCCAGCAGTCAACTCTGCCTCTGTTGGTGCCACATCAGTTTAAAATGCTAAACTTCTAAAAGGAATATGGGGCTGCAATCACACTCAAGTGTAATTTTTATGCTTAATTATTCTAATCAATTAAAATTTTCAGCACTCTCGAGTCTTCAAGAAACTACCTTCTGTCCTTGACCAATGTTGATAAAAATCACAGTAACCACCTTAGACACAATGCAGATTGTACCCTATTGCCTTTATTGCCCCTCAATAAAGCAGCCTATGGGTTGGCACATGAGAGCGGAAAGTGAGAGGAAAACAGAGATGGACAGCACTTTTCTGTCTCTTCAAGACCGCACTTTCTGTGTTGGGATCCTGCACCTACGAGTCGGAAGAGAAGTTTGACTGACTTATCTAGGGTTAATCTGTGAGAAGGTGGCCGAACAGAGTTTGGTGAGTTTCACAAGAGGGAGTTTAATGTTTCTGCAGCTGGGGCTCTTGGGTGACCTGAAAAAGGAGGAAGGTGTCTCTTTGATATTTTCAGCTGGAAAAATGTTCTATGCTCCCATTCTTCACATGCCCTCTGTCAGGACTCTGGCTTTGTAGATTCAAATAATTATAAAATACACATGAAACCAACTAGAATACTGTGTAAAAAAAAAAAGAAGCCAACAAAACAAAACACTGTTCCATCCACAAAGCACTGTTGTGAGCAGTATGAAAACATAGCACTGTCAAGAATGTTGAAAATGTGGAGACAGGAAGTGGCCTTGAAATAACATTTTTGAAGGGTCAAAAAAGAAAAAAATCAAAAGTATGTTGATCTTTGATTCAGAGCTCATGGAACATGGGGAAGAGACAAGATCGGTTCTTGGCATGTGTAGGAGAGGGATTAGGTAATGAGTATGTGGTTTGTGGATGAAACTGATGTGTTTAGAATGGCTGCTGGGCAGAGGGAGGCTCTTGGGTCCACTTTTCCGGTGAGCTTATGCCTGGTGTTGTAGAACAAGAGGGAGGAATTTTGTAGTCCATCATAATCTGGTGTATTTTGGCAGCCTGATGTGGTAGGCACATGCTCATTTTACCGTCGCCATGAACGCTTGTCTCTGGTACCCTGCTGAAGTTCTTTTGGAAGATGTAGGTAGCTCTGTACCACCTGGCTGCTTATAACCTACACTTTTGCTAAAAATCTGTAGCAGTAGGTGAGAAAGAGAGAAGGACTAGCTTGATGTAGTAGTTTGAATGAGAAGGACCCCTATAGGCTCAGATGTTTGAATGCTTGCGCTCCTGTTGGTGATGCTGTTTGGGGAAGTTTAAGAGGTGTGGCTTATTGGAGGAAGTATGTCACCAGAAGTAGGTTTTGAGAGTTTAAAGACTCCGCACCCTTTTCAGCTGGTGCTCTCTGCTTCAGGCCTGTGGTTAAAGGCCTGAGTTCACAGTTTCCCAATCCAGCTTCCAGGCCTGCTGCTAGCTGCTCGGCTCCCCCACTGGGATGGATGCGTCTACCTCTGAAACCATACGCTGAATAAACTCTTTCTCCTGAATCTTGTCTTGGTTGTGGTGTTTTATCACAGCAACAGAAAAGGAAAAATACAAGCCCCAGTGATCCCAAGTGGTCTTCTTTTCCTCACTAACAAAAGGATGAAGCTGGAACAGAACAGCTCAAAACACCACAACCACTCCCCTCGCCCCAGACCTAGTAAAGTAGAAGATGATGAAGTTTATGCCTCTTAAATACTCTAACATGTTTATATTTATATAAATTATATACGTTAATTGCTTTTTAACAGGATGAAGAAAAGACATGACTCCAAAAAAAAATATTTGTGGTGGACTGAAAAGAGAAATAGCCAATAAATACCCTGATTGTATTCAAATTCTTAGGTAAGTTTGAAAGATGTGAAAAATCTCATCCTTGTTACGAGCTTAGGATCCTCACCATTAATATCTTCTTTCCATGGGTGTGAAGACTATCTTACTCAAACAGCCCAGGCCTGTGAATGTCCGAAGTGCACCAAAGAAACCAACCACATGCCAAGCAAGCAACAATCAAGCCAGGGCAATGTGATCTGAATTCTTGCTCTAACACCCCACTAAGACAAGGTTGTTTGGGTGGCTCAGTTTAGAATTCAGACATTCTCAGGTTCTCTATCCAATCCCCCAGGCCTTTGAGATGAATGAGCGTAGAGAGAGCATTTTCCTTCTGTGTACCTCGGGGCATCTGACAGATTCCGTCAGCAGTAGACACCCTCCATTCTTTCCTTTGTTTCTTTCCCCACATCCTTGGCTATAGTCTAGATAACACCAAGGACAGCATGTCTTCCTTTCTTTCCAGGCCTCCATGGGGAAAACTTAGGGCAACTTGTAAGACCTTAAATCTAGTTACATGGTAGCCATCCCAGAGCCTTACCTGACTTAGGAATCCTGGGACACAGTCCCTCCCCCAACAAAGGCAACTTCCCAGAAGGGTCACCAAGGCCCCATCCAACTCTAATAATAAGCATCTCTGACTCATTGTCCTTAAGTCATTGTTCCCCAAGTTTCTCAAAAATTTATCTTCCTCTTTGTACAATGTGAACTTGCTAGAAAGATTTTTCTAATGCAGTTGATAAGCTTGGTATCATACAAGGCTATAAGACTAGAGTAGTCTTTATTATATCTCTCCCTCTCAATAATTAAAAATCATTAGAGATAATTCTTTCTTAAAATCAATTATGAAACTAGCTCAGAGTTAATTAAAAGAGAAGCATATTGGCACTAAGTACTTGCTGATGACTGAGGTTTTAAATATTTAACCTGTAAATATTGGAATTCAGACAAACATCACTTTATGAACAAAGAAGTCCGAGATTACAATCCAGGAACGACCAACTGCAAATTGTGCAACCTTGTGAGCCTGTAGTCATTGTTTAAGGGGAAATATTTCAGTTGCAACTCAGGCCCTGAGTGATGGAAGCTTCTGAAGATGGTCCTCCATCATGTCCCTCTGCCCCCTTTGCGCCTCCAAACCTTCTACACGTCTTTGAAGGTAACACCTGGATCTGCACGTTCTCTGGATATGTGTGTGTGTTAGCAATGAGGATACAGAAGTCTCAGACTTACTACCCCTGTGTGTCCTCCTGTGCACTTTCAATGTCTTGTTAACTCAGCTCCAAATGCAACCTTCATCATCTGCTCTGGGAAAACGCAGAGAGCCTTTTAAATCATCTTCCTGTACCAAGCTAACATTTCAAGCTTTGCCAGAAGAGACCTTGGTGAGACGTTTGCAGGAAGAGGGGACTTTTTTTCCCCTTCCAGCTGTGTTGGTTTGCTTATTTTTCTCTTGTACCTAGCAGTGCCCTGTATCTGGCTTCTGTGGCATTCCAGACTTTCCCAGAACCTAGAACCTAGTATAGTCAACAGCTAGTTGCCTACAGCTTCCTCAGATCTATTAAAATACTGTAGATCAACCCCAGGGCCTCACATGTGTATTTGCTATGACCTCTGCCCCATCATGTCATATTATAAGTGATATCCTAGTCACAGACTTAGCACTCTATGAACAGATTTCCAGCAGATCCCTCAAACATGGTAATACCGCAACCTCTCTACCATCCAGTGATCCATGGCCGTGGCCTCCACATATGGGTGCCAGCCATCAGGCTAGAATGGAGGTGCTTTCCTTGGGCTCTGTTTGTGTGCCATTATAGATCTCTGCTCACTATACCTGCTTTTCCTATAGAGTTCCATTTGCCTGTTTATCTACTATTAATCGATACCAGTCAATTGTCCAGAACCCCAATCATACCTTGCAGTTAATAATCTTTATATTAAACCTTTTTGTTTCAAACTACTGTATGGTTTCAGTTTCTTTCGCTTCATTAGACCCTGACTAATATATATCCCAAAGTGAAATTATACGCATATATAGAATTTTATATATGAAAAGTGTGTGTGTGTGTGTGTTTGAGTGAGTGTAGTGCATGTGAATACACAGTGCATGCATTAGAGTTGGGTGGTTAGTTTGGATGTAAGCGTTCTTTATTCTTATATTATGGTATACTGGTTTTTTGAGCTGTCAGCAAGACTCCACAAACTAGGTTTCTCCCCATGCATTTATAGGGGTGGGGAACATGATCAAAGCTCTTACATATGTGTTTGAAACTGTCATTATGAACCCCATTACTATGGACAGTGAACGGCAATAAAAAGAACACTAAAGAATGTGTGTTTATAAAATCTAGTGTCTTAGTGCTGAGTGAAAGATGCCTTACATACTGAGTTGCCTCTTGAAAACAATTCGTAAAAATTAAGGAGTCTTGATATTTATCTCCTAGTTTTGGAAAGTAGAAGCTCAACGTCAAGGTGTCAGATTTGGTTCCTCTGGAGTCTCACTCCTCGAGTCTCACTCCTGGGCCTGCTGGTGCCCTCGTGTGGTCCTCTCTATGTACATACATCCTTGATATCTTTCCTTCTCTCTCTCTCTCTCTCTCTCTCTCTCTCTCTCTCTCTCTCTCTCTGTGTGTGTGTGTGTGTGTGTCTGTCTGTCTGTATGCATATTAATGTGTGTACATATGTGCACTTGGGGAGTGTGTGTTCATGCCGTAATCCTTTTATATATGTCCAGATTCCCTCTTTCTATCTTTATGGAAAAGCAGATGGGAAGGAGACCCATAGGGATGACATCATTTTACCTTAGTCCCCTCTTTGAAAGCCCTGCCTCCGAACACAGTCACATTCTGAGGTTCTGAGGTTAGAGAGTCAACATGCAGTGACTGTCAATGGACGCAACCCAGTCCATAGCTCAATGGCTCTCATTTTCTGACTCTGATATTAAATGTACAGAAGACAGAAGTGACTCTGTAAGACCATCAGACTTGGCTTTAGAAGAACCCATTTGGTTCCCAGTTCTGCTACTCACCAAGTGGGCAAGTTGGTTCACCTAATGTCTCTTAGTTTCCTCATCAGGACAAGTAGGGCAAAGGGAAATGGGGGATTCAGTGAGCGTGTGCATACAAGAGTGTTTCAGAACCTGCTGGGGACTTCACGAAATGAAGTTGGTAAGTGTGTGAAATCACACATTTCTTACTTGTTACTTATTAAAAGCCAGCTGCCAACCTATTAAATAAGTGCTAAGTATAAATGATTCATACGGCCAAAAAAAAAAAAAAAAAGTCTCTCGAGTTTATTAGATGCAGGGGACCTTTCTGCAGCCTCACAACTGTCTCTGCCAATGCCAGGTAACACTGACCAAATCCAAGACTTGAACCAATCTTGTGCTCTCCTTTGTCTCCTCGTTCTCTGCTAAAGCAGTGTGTTTTCAGCCTTAGGAACTCACCAACTGACCTCTACTTACTTATGGAAGAGGTAGAAGCTATAAAGCTCTGAGAATGGAAGCCAGTATCTTCAAAGCAGCTACTATATTCTCTAACAGAGGTGGGAAAGAAGTGTTACCCTGCTTGGTGCTCATATCGTCTGGTGGTTCAAACCTTGTAGACATTTTACAGCCAAGGCTCCGTGTCTTTGTCGTGTTCAGGTCTTGAAGAAAATGGAAACTTTTGTTTATTGAGCAGCTTTACAATGCAAGGCACAATGTGCATGTTTCACATCATCCTGTCCACATCCCTCAGAAGCAAGCATCATATTCAACCCATTACTGAGCTCAGTAATAGACTGCTTGCCTAGCATGTGTAAGGCCCTGGGTTCCATCTCCAACACCACAAACTAATAGCAACAACAATGGAGTGAGCTACTTCTCACCTGTTGTAGCCGATACAAAATTTAGAAAGTCTAGTGATCTAGATGGGCGATCTCCTTTACTAGACACATATGTGAGCACAGCTTGCTTACAGATTAATCCCACAGCAAGGGAAGACAAGAGGAGACTGCTAAGGCAGCAGAATGATAGTCTCTTCATCATGACCTATCCATACTGCAGTGTGCTCCATCCTGATACAGCTCCATGTGATGCCAGATGACTCCTCAAATATCACCATAGTTCCTTCGCTGACACCAAGGCTTTGTCAAATTTGGGGAAGACAGATTGGCCATTTTTAGGAGATATTGTGGAAAACATTATGCCTGGAATATGATGAGGAGGCGAGTTGTTGATTAGATGGTCCTGGAGGGCTGTCCCCCCCCTTATAAAAGGATTGTGGCAGTCTATGCAATATTAAGGAAGGGGAGTGAGAGGACATGAAATCTATTTTATAAGGATCACTCACTCTGCCTGCTGGGTAGGTTGCAACCATGTTCCCTAAGCCATCTTTGTGAGCACCATCTGTGCAGAAGGACTGTTCCTTTGTGAGTATGGTATGAGGAGGTTGTAGTATCCGCCTTAATGTTTGTATTTTAGAATCAAGGCACTTTGTTGGAATTATTATGCAGTTTTAATAAAATTCTTGTCAATAAAGACCTAATCCATTACCAATACTTACATTCCAGAACGAAACTTATATCTGTCCTACATACTAGGTGCCAAGCCTAGTATGAAGGACGAAGGGACAAATGAAAGAGATTCTTGTCTTGAGAAAATTGCAGGGATGTTGGCCATTATCACTGCTCCTGGTAGCCCATGTTTAAAGTTGAGGTACTGTATCATCTTCAGGCTTTTAACTACTCTGTGCTTGAGCATTTCTTAATATTATGATTTAGCATTCCTTACTCCATCTTATATTGTACCATAACTACCATGTGAGAGTTTCATATCACAGGCACCGGCTTTTTCTATAATGCCCAACTGAGTCTATGCAATAGGCTTTTTCTGTCTCCTACTTGGCCTCAAAGGTTCATTATCTTTTACTCTGATGACATTTCTAAGGCTGTTTATAAAAGCTAATATTAACTACAAATACCACAGAGATCATTTCAAAGAAGTCTTTTTAATAGAGAAAAAAAGGAAGGAAGGAAGGAAGGAAGGAAGTCAGGAAAGGTGCTGATTAAATAGTTCCGGGAGCGGGGTTGGCAGTGTCACCACAATAATAGGTAGACTTCTTACCTGTCGGTAGGAAATACAGTTAGGACATGATCAACTTCTGTATACTTTTTTAAAGTGTGACTATATTTGGGGTTTGAGATAGTCCAGAGGCTTCAAGGATTCTGGAAATTCTGAGTATGTGCCTCACAGTATAGATAAGTACCCTGTTTTTAAAAAGATCACTTAGCCTTCTATCCACAACATTTGTTGTGTTTGGCTCCAGAAGAGAAAATTAAAGCTTTGTGTTTGTTAGCAGTGAGGCTGAGATGTCTATGACCTGAGTTTAAATATCCAGGAATCATCCAGTGGTTTGCTTTATTGTTCATAAACTCAGCAGAGACAAACCACCTGAGTAGTTCCAGATGTTAAGTCAACAAAGCTTTACTTCATAGACCTACATGTAAAAAGTAAATTTATAGGCCCGAGAAAATTCTGGGAGGCTTGTGCTGTTTAAGGATAAAAAGACACTTTCATTCTCAGAAACGAATTAAACTGAGGATCTATAGAGCCCTACAGTTGGAATGGCTAGGTAACATGTACTTTTCTTTAGCCATCTGAAGTTCCAGCTATAACTATCTCCTCTCTGTCATTTTGTGAAGCAGAATTCCTAGCAATTGGGAAGCCAGTGCCAAGAACTTCAGTTTTAAAATAGGAAGGTTCTCTTAAATTTTAGCAGAAACAACTTGAGGGTAATGTGGTAAAGAAAAGTTTCTCTGTGTTGGCTTTAATGGTAAAAAACCAATGAATGTGGCTTGCAGTTTGTAAGGTCTACGCCCTCTTGCTGGTATTTTGGCAGTGAACTCCAACATTATTCTGGGCACCTTAGCTTGTGAGTTGGCTACCACAGGTAATATTATATGGTAGTGAGTAACATGACTTGCATGGGCCCAGAGCCAGGAAGTTGGAATTTGTTGCCATAAATCTTAAAACTGCTGAAGGTGTCTTATGTTCAAGTTTATCAGGCACAGCCAAAAAGTGAAAGTTCTAATATCCAGGATGCCTACATGGCTATAATACATAGCCTTACTGAGTGGCAAAGAATTTTTATGGCTGCTGGCTGGAATCCAAACAAAAATCCAACAGTCTCTCCAAAAGATACTTTGCTGAAGTAACCTGAGTTATTCAAGTAAGGCTGGCTCATAAATCCAGGGTTGGAAGGAATATTGTTCTATGTCCTAAATATTATATTGCAGTGGTCAAGAGCTGGAGGCACCTGTACTATTTGCACATGATTTTGTTCTGTTGTCTATTGATCAGTAGTCCCAAAGATCAAACAATCCCACATATCCTCCAGTAGCTTAAAGTTCACAGTCACTGAGAGGTGGTTACACGTCCAGCATGAGTAACACAGGGAGGCACTTTTGACAAATGAGGACACTGAAGCACAGAGCAGGCAAGCAGATGACCCACAGGAACAGGGTCTCACTCTGCCCTGTCCCCAGAGTCCACCTCACTATCTTCCATGCTCACAGGCTCTTTGAAAACAAAAGCGTTTATTTTTAGTCTTGAGCATTTTGTACTATTGAGGCTATACTTAATAGGATATACAAAAAGAATAATGGAAGAGATCTCATGTAGCTAGCCTCTGATCATAAAAATTATAGTAACCAATGCAGTTAAATCCACCTTGTTCACCTTCTGCGCTTGCCTTCTCTGGTCTCTCTCACACCAGAGGCAACATAACTTGAGTTGGACACTCCTCATTCCCATACATTTTTCTGTTCCTTTACTACCTCAAGGCATGCCCTTAAGTTTTGTGGTGTGTGTGTGTGTGTGTGTGTGTGTGTGTGTGTGTGTGTGTGTGTGTGTGTTGTTTTTCCTGACTTTTTTATTATAATTTTTATTAATTTTGTTGCCTGGTAATTTTATACATGTGTATAACACATTCTGAGTACTCTATCCCCAAACCTTCTGTTTTTCCTTTTTCTCCTTCTTTTATTGGGAAAAAAAAAAGAAAAACCATCCCCAGACTCCAGATAAGTACTCCTGTCAGTCAGTGGCCCAAGTTTTCATGGATATTGCCTATTCCTGAGGTGGAAGCTCCAAATATAAAGGTTTCCTTTAAGTTCTTTAACCTTAACTTCTGTCCCTAGTCTGTATCTGTCTTGGCAGAGTTCCACTCAGCTGGTAGACACTATCCAGAACTCAGCTATGGAATACAAACTGCTCCAAAGGTGATCTACACCATGCCAGCCCCAGGTAGTCCTACAAAACTGGAAAGCCCTGGTCTTGCTGAAAACTAATGTAAACCATTTCAACTGATATGATTGTTCCCTGTCTCTTCATCTTGGTCAGCAAACCAGATACTTCTGATAAATATTCCATTGCCCCAATCTTCTCCTGACCTTTGGCTATTATTCCAGTCTTCCCAGGCCTGACAATGGCATCCTAATTTCAGCAGGAAGTAGTTACAGGGGAAAGCACATTGTCCCTTGTCCTTCACAAAGGGCTTGAATATTAGGTCCAAGGGGAACTCCTGGCAAAGGGGACAAAATGACTACCTATAGTACCCATTGGCATACCAAGATTATATGGCCTTAAATTTTCTCTATTCTAAACAAACAGGTGTAATTTATAAACAGGCCATGCATCTTTCAATGCATTACAAATTTTGTTTCCCCCAGATAAAGAATAGAATGCTAAGACCCTATCAAAGATTTGACAGGGACACATAAGACAAAGAGGGTATGATGAACCAGTCTGCCTCTATCCTAGGCTTGAAAGTCATCTTAAAGATAAACTGGGTTCTATCCTGTTTATGATTAAATCTGTTTCTCAATGTTTGGACTCTTTCCCACCTATAATTGTTCTATGGCTCTATACTACCTGTTCCAGGAAATGGCAACCATGTCTTTGTTTCAAAAAGTTGTTTATAATCATTTTGCAACCCTACCTTTGTTTCAAAGTTATGACTACCTGCTGTTATGACTACCTGTTGTTATGACTATCTGTTGTTATGACTACCTTGTTATAACACCTTGCAACCATGTCTTTGTTTCAGGAAGTCAATAGTACTAACACGTTATGCTTATGTTCTCTCCACCTAGTTTCCCACATTTACTTACTCCTGAGCTATAAAATCCTTGTTTTCCTCACGTTCAATGCTGACCTCTAGAACCCCACCTTGGGGGGAAGCAGCTCATGTACACAAATTTAAAAGCTTGTTTTTTTTAAAAAAGAAAGAACAAAGAAAAAAAAAGCTTCCACACCATTTGTTTTGATCACGTTACCCCTTCCCCAATTCCTCCTAGATCTTCCCCACCTCCCTACACATTTTATGTTCTCTCTCTCCCTCTCTCTCTCTCTCTCTCTCTCTCTCTCTCTCTCTCTCTCTCTCTCTCTCTCTGTGTGTGTGTGTGTGTGTATGTGTGTGTGTCAAATAACAAAAGAAAAAATAAGAAATATACACAAATGTCCATAAAACAAAAAATCAAAATAAACAAGCTAAAGACAGATAAAACAAAAAAACTGCCCAAGCAAAGCAAAAGAATACAAAAAAATCTACAAAAATACCATGAGTTTGTTTTGCTTTGGTCAACCTCTCCTGGGTATGAGGCCTGCCCCAAGATGTAGTTTAATATATCTAGTAAGACTCCATTGGAGAAAGCTGATTTTTCCTTTGCCAGTGGGTATCATTTGCAGATAGCTCTTGGTTAGTGGAAAGAGCACATGCCTACTTCCTCCTATCAGTGCTGGAACCCATCCTGCATGAACCCATGCAGGGCTTGCGTATGCTACTAGTCTCTGTGAGTTTAAATATGCCTCAGTCCTGTTGCGTCTATTGAAGACGCTGCTTCCTTGGAGTCATCCATCACTTCCGGTTCTTAAAGTCTTTCTTTCTCCTCTTCCACATTGATCCCTGACCCTGGGGAGAGGGGTTTGACTAAGATATCCCATTTATGACCGAAGGTTCCAAAGTCTTCCACTCTCTACACATTATCTAGTTGTGGGACTCTGAAGCTTCTCTGATGCAAGCTGAGCAAGGCACTGATCTGTGGGTATAGTAGTATCTCATTTGGAGTCATTTTATTGTGACGTTCCTTTAGCAGAACAACAGTATTTGGTTTCCCTCTGGTCCCGTGGCCTGTCTAGTCTCTGGCTCTTGGTCACTTTAGCTGTGTTAGGTGTGAGTTCCATACCATGCAACCAGCAAGTAGATGGTTACTCCCATAATATTTGTGCCAATATTGCACCACCAGTGTATCTTCCAGGCCAGTCATTGTTGTAGGTTGCAAAGATTATAACAGATATTGATTATTACTTTTCTCCTCTAGTAGTATCCAGAGTACCTTCCAACATCATGAACACTAGTCACTAGGAGTGAAGCTTCTAGTTAGGCACCAGCTATATGTCTCTGTTTCTGATAACATATGTAAATAAGTGTTGTATTTACCACTAGGGCCATACCATCATGTTGTGTAGAGAAACCAATAGCCTGTGATGTTTGAGGGTTTCCATGGGGCTCTTTTGGCCAATGACTCAACAAGATGTAACTCATTCCTGGCACTGGAAGTTTTATTTGGTGGCATAAGATATCTAGTTGGGGTATTCTCTCCCCTATAATTTGGTGGCTCCATTTAGATTCCTTTAATCTATGTATATGTTTTAGGAAGCTTTGTCTTAGAGTTTCTATTGCTGTGAAGAGACACCATGACCATGACAATTCTTATAAAAGAAAAACATTTAATTGTGGTGGCTTACGTTTTCAGAGATTTAGTCCTTCTATCATCATTTACTATGTTAAACCTCTCACTGTTATTTAGACAAAAAGGGGAAAATGTTGTAGAATAATATTTTAAGATGTGTCACATTTGTTTATGCTGTGGAACATTTGTTTAATGATGCAAAGATGTGTTGTATTCTTTTATGTTCCGTTTGTTTAACTCTATGAAGCTGTATTACTGTACCTGTCTAAAACACCTGATTGTTTCTAATAAAGAGTTGAACGGTCAATAGCAAGACAGGAAAGAGGATTGGCAGGGCTGGCAGGCAGAGAGAATAAATAGAAGGAGAAATATGGGAGAAAGAGGATATAGGAGTGAGGAAGGAAGAGGACTCAAGGTGCCAGCCACACAGCAAGCCATGGAGTAAGAAGTAACAAAAGGTATGCAAAAACAGAGAAAGGTAAAAGCCCAGAGACAAAAGATAGATGGTCTAATTTAAGTTAAGAAAAGCTAGCTAGAAATAAGCCAAACTAAGGCTGGGCATTTATAAGTAATAATAAGACTCCCTGTGTTTATTTGGGAGCTGGGTGGTGGGCCCCCAAAAGAGTAAAGAGTAAAAAACAACTAACTACAGTTTATGATTTGGGGTTTTGTTTTGTAGCCCATTTAGTTTGACCAGAGTCATCTGTGTGACCATTGTATTGGGAGTGTTCATGAGAGCCTGATGAGAACATCACTGGGCACACAAATAAAGGCAATGCCCTGAGTCCCTCCTCCATCCATGCCCGACTCCTAATGGACCCATTCTTGTGCAAACTCAGTGCAGGACAACCATAGCTGCTATGAGCTCACATACACAATAACTATGTCTTGCCCAGAGGACAGCAGTATGCAACCTTTCTCCTTATTGTCTGGCTCTTACCTTCTTCCTATCCTTCTTCTGCAGTGTTTCCCGAGCCTCAGAAGGAATTGTATAAAAGTCTTGTTCAGGGCTGAGCATTCACCTGCCATTTGCTCTTCTAAACACCCAAATAGATCTTGGCAGGGAAGATATAGAAAGTATTTGCAAGTGGCTGTGATACCAGGGACATGAAGCAATGGTAACACACACAAACAAAAAAGTTACATTCTTTGTCCTGGTGTTAAACACTTGAGCCCTTGGAAGGCTTATAGGCTGAAAAGATAAAATAAAAGGGAACTAGGGGCTTGGGAGACGGCTTAGTAGATAAAGTGCTCTCCATGGAAATGTGAAGACCTTGGTTTGGATCCTCTGAGCATGGCAGCATGCTTGTATAATCCTAGTACTCCTGAAACTAGATGGGAAGCAGAGATGGGAAACTCAGAATCTCAGTGGACAACTATTCTAGTGTATATCATAGCAAACAATAAGAAACCCTGTTTTAAGCAAGGTAGAAGGCAAGGACCAATACCTAAGTTTGTTCTGTAACCTTTTTTTTAATTTTTAAAATTTTTTTTGTTCTGTAACCTTTACACTCAGTGTTATCCTGTGTCCCCTACATGTGCACTGTGGCATGTGCTCACCTACCTATACTCATACACACAAATAGGTAGAGGGAGAGAGAGAGAGAGAGAAATTTAAAAAAGAAAGTCCAAAAACTCAGGAAATGTAATTGTTTGAAAAAGAATGGAGGTTGATTAACAAAACTAGAAACCAGCTGTTGCCTGCGACTTCCTCTCCTTGTATCAGGTAGTACCTTAGCCATGAGGACCATTCAGAAGCAGAAAGATCAAAGCTGCTAAGCTTTCTGTGCAAGGGAGTTCTGGAGGAATAAAGGTGAATATTCTGATTGGAATACATTTTCCATGCCTTATCATTTAAAACTGGAGCAAAGTGATAAAGCTCAGATCCATTTGTGGCTAAGCATAGCACCCTCCTCTGTCAGAGAGACATACATGCCAGACTCTCAGTGGATACCTGAAACCAAGGACAATCCAGAACCTTATACATGCTGTGGTTTCACCTGTTACTTATATGGGAGCGCCTCTTCCATCGGAGCTAAGCACTTACCATGTGTTCTGCCCATCACTTTCACAGTTTGAGAGGTGACAGCAAAACTGAGTAAATTTCTCTCTCCTTTTCCACAACTTTGTGAACAGGAGAATCCTCTCTTCTGTGATTTTTAGCAACCTTGGCATATGGTTCTTTCTCTTCCTTAATAAAAGCCTACAAATTTCTCCTTTTCACATAAGGAAGCACGCCCTAACTTCTTCTCCTTGACAGCCTGTGTTGCCTGGGCCATTTCTCTTGGGCTTTGGAGCTGTGATTACATACAATAAGAGTGACTGGAATACCAGCACTGTGGGACTGCATTCTGATTCCAGGAGAGGGTGGAAAGCATGGGGACTCTGCACAAAGAGAAGAGAGATTCACCCCAGGCAGAGAAGAGTGGGGCTATGAGACTTCACCCCGTTGTTCAGAATGACATACCGTTGAAAACTCATAAGCTGTTTCTGTGATTTTCCACTTCATGTTTTCTGACTGCATTTGGCTGCATTCTCTGACAGTGCAGATGGGGAGAAGCAAGCGGCAATGTCATGCCAGTGTCAAAGCCCTGGTCTCCACAAGTGTCAGTTTGTCTGGCTATAACATATGATGTGAGATGCCACGGGGGACAGCGGGGGAAAGGATACGCTTTACCATTTTAGGAACTCCTGTGTGAGTTTCAAGTTATTTCAAAATGAGACATCAAAACCAAAATGAGGCAAAAGAATTGTGAGCAGCATCTCCTACTGTTTGGATTTTGAGTTAGGCAAATTCTTTCAATCATGCATTTAATGGAATAAGTAGAACAGGGGTGTGTGTGTGTGTGTGTGTGTGTGTGTGTGTGTGTGTGTGTGTGTGTGTGTAAGTGCACATACCAGTGATCCTAGAGCCCAGAGGAGGACTTTGGATGTCCTGCTTCAGCACATTCTGCTTATTTCCTTGAGAAAGTGTCTCTCACTGAACACAGAGCAAGGCAAGTCAGCCAGCAAGTCCTAAAAATCCACAGGGCTGGGGTTATAGGCACCCAGCTTTTTTTTTTTTTTTTTAACAAGAATACTGTGGACCATGCCCAACTCAGCTTTTTGTGATTGCACACAAAGCATCCTTATCCACAAAGCCATCTCCCCAGACTTTGGGATGAGACTTATGGAACACTTTGTAGCTGTTAGAGAATATGCTGGAATGGTAGATTAGCGCTTGCGTAACTCCCCTTGAGATGTTTACAACTCTCCAACTTGACAGAGCACACCAGCAATGTGCTCTCCACCAACCCCACCATGAGCTGTCCATTGGCACTCCAGTGTGCCACCCCGGGTATTTTGAGTGGATGATGTATTGATGGGGCTGTCCTGCACACAGTAGGGTGGTTAGTGACTGCAATTTCACTTACTGAGTGACAATAACACCTTGCTCTCTTTTCTCCCACAATGTGACAGGAAAACAAAACGTCTCCCAACATGGTGGAGTTTCCTTTGTTGAAATTCTCTGCTCTATCTAGGAAGCAAATCTTTGCCTCTGTTTTTCAGAGAAAATGAAAGCTTGGAGCCATTGCCAGCAGTCACAGTGGCAACTCCCTGGCCCTCATCATTTTGTTGGCCCAAGCACAAATGCCTTAAAAGATTCTGGACTTGTTAAGGTGTACAATTTCACCCGTTATTGAGTGTCTTAGGCATATTCAGTGGTCTTGAAATAGAAATATTTCCTACTCTTGAAAAAAAGCAGGGGTTCAAACATACTTCAGATGGAGAAGTATACACAAAGTCCCCAAGAACACAATGTGCTCAGCGCTGGTCTCACTGAGCCCCAGATAGAGTCATAATTTCACACACCAAGGTAATTCGTCACATTAAAACATTCATGGGTTTTAGTTTATTTAAACCTCAGGGGTGAACACAGCACATTTCTAAATATTATGGGTTTTGACGAACCGCTGCCTGCCGGTGCTCTGGAGAAATGATAAAAATCATCAGGGTTTAATCTCAGCTTTCTTGGGAGCGTGTGTTTATGTGGTGAGTCAGCTTGGTATCCCTGTAACTGGCTGAAGGTCGCTCATCTGCACAGGATTTAAACTCTCAAACTTGCTGGAGAAAAATGACCAGCAGATTAGAGTGTGGCTGCCCCAGCCTCAACTAAAGAAAAGAACAAAGAATCCATCTTTAAATGGATTCAAAACCGCAGCAGCCCTGTCTTTTGCCACATGAATTATCTGAGTTATTGAGGCTGGCTCCAGTGTCAGGCTGACTATGTTGCCTTAATGTATTTATTTAACCCAGACTGCTGCAGAGAAGGCAAGCCTACCTCCGCACGTGAAGGGCTGCGACAAAGAGAACATTCAAGCTGATCCTGGGGCAGCAAACCCTCAGGAACTCTGGGAAGCCGATGGCGTTGAGGGGCCAGCACAATGCTCTGCTTTATTTTGCTTGCAGTCAGACCTACTCAGCTGCATGGCAAACTGCCGCTCCCTGGACCAACCAGCGTGGCAGATCCGAGGAGAGCCCTGATGGCAGGCAGACCCGGCAAGTGTGAGCCTTCAGCAGCTTCACATTTCCACATTGAAGCTAAGTGTGCAGAGACATGGCTTTTGCATAAAAGGATCCAGAGCCAATTATCCAAAGTATGAATCCATATAGCAGTCCAGCCCAGTCTGCTTGCAGGTCCCAGATGATGGCCAATCTCACTCCATATAAGAAGGGTCCACTGGTGTCTTTGTCAGTTGCCCCAAGTCCTCTAATTATGATGACCCCACAGGTGACACACCACAGAGCAGGGTATGGATTAGGGTAATCACAGATAATGGTACACAGTCTGCCTTTTGCCACGGTTCATAGATTTGGCATTTAGAAAGCAGGTCAATGGCTTTGGGTGAACACAGGAGCCTAGCTACCATGTGATATAGCTTTGTTTTTCCCTCATATCCAACTGAGATACCCCTCCCAAATTCATTCTTTTGATTAGGAATCTTCCCAATGCCAATGACATGTGCTGCAGCCTTGGTGATAGGGGTTGAGCTTTCCAATGCAAACAGCAGGGATACATTTTTTTTTAAAATTACATCTATGTACCAGGCATTAGGTCTTTTTCTACATTACCTATTCAGTCTTCAAAACTGTGGGTAAGACCACCCCCACATTATAGATGAAGAAACTGAGTCTCCAAGCCACAGAGGCCATCAGCTGAAATGTGACCTCAGGGAGTTAGGTGTGGCACCAACGTTTCTCGACACCACTGGATATAGCAAACATGATTGGATCAGCCAGCTGCTATGGTCATAAAGGCAGCGAGGGACCCAAAGGCTGGTTTGGGCAACAGTGCCGACCATTGGGTACAAGGAAGAGCTTCAGGGACTTTGTCCTACCTGGTTTATGTCTGCACCAGCCTTAGCTCTCCCATCTCTACATCTCTTTAGATGGTAGTCACATGCATACCTCCAGCAAGGGCATCCTTGCTAAGCTTTAGCTGAACATAGACCCAGTGGCAGAGGAGTGTCTTCCTGGCTCTCCCATTTGCAGTCTCCTGCTTCCTTTGGGGGACTGACACACTTAGCACCCCAGTAACAGATGTCTCCCTGTCTCTATATCTCTTTCCACATGACCTTGAGTTTGACTTTGGTCATGTGATAATTCTTTCAGCTAAAAGGATGTGAGCAGAGGGGACACATGCATACTGAGGTCTGGAAGAGCATTTCCATACTTCACCTTCCACTACCAGGGTCACAAGAGTATTCCAGGGTAGTGTGCTGAAGGCTGACAGGCCTTGAGGGAAGAACCAGCATGCCCCATTGGCTCCTGCAACGGCCGGGTGACTTCCCTACCAAGACCAGACTGCTCACCCAAACCTAGACTGGATCACCAACCTGCAGACCAATGAGCTGGAACAATGCCCCTGAGCCTCTGCAGCTTGATATGGCTTATATAATGGCTGTTCAGAGGAAAAAAAGATGAGGCATCCAGCACAGCAAAGTGTGTGTGTGTGTGGGGGGGGGTTCCTCAGAGGGGAAGGGGTACTCTTCCTAGGCCCTGGAAAGCACTCTTAGAAGACAATACAGTAACTCTGTATTTCCCAATACTCCTTTCTAGGATTTTGTTTTTGTTTTTGTAAGACAGAATCTTACACTGTGGTTCAAGATGGCCTTAAACTCTCAATATTCTCCTACTTCAATCTTTGGGTACTGAGATTATATACCCCAATTAACGTTTTCTTTTATTTTAGGGATCTTGTGGGCATAACCTGTTTACTACCTGGGATCCCTTGTGCAATAAGCCATGCGAGTTTCTCTTAGCTCTAAAAGCCATAACATTTCTGATTTTGTGTGTGTTTTTCTTTATGAATGTACAGTCATTAACTGATTACATTCCTTTTTGCTTTGATTTCCAAGAAGTTTAAGGTCAGCATTATGAACTAAAAGAAGCAAATATATCCCTTTGAATTTGAAGAAATCCTGGTTTGTTGACTATTCTTCCTTTCTTGGGTCCAGTTCTCTTGGTTTGGAAATTTTCTCAATCTCTCTCTCAGATCTGTGTTTATTAAATGGTCTTAAGTTCATGTCGGAATGAGTAGTGACAATAAAATGCAATTAATAAAATGACGCATCTCTTTCACGTCAGGAAAACAGCAGCAGTTCAGGATGATGTCAGAATGGGCAGTGGCCATGCCTTTGTCGTCCTGAGAATGGTTATTTTTTTATGTTAAACTGGTTGTTGAAAAGTAAGGTCTCCTGCTAGAAGGAATGAACATGAAATTACAGCGAGATTAGCCCTGGCCCACGAGCCACCATTCAGTCGTGGCGCACAGGGGAAGCCTACCACACACTGGCACAGCAGGACAAATTACACGACTGCCACAGGAAAAAATGGCCACGTCTCTCAAAACACATGTCCCAGCGGGCGGTGGTGGCGCACGCCTTTAATCCCAGCACTCGGGAGGCAGAGCCAGGTGGATCTCTGTGAGTTCGAGGCCAGCCTGGTCTACAGAGTGAGCTCCAGGTCAGGCACCAAAACAACAGAGAAACCCTGTCTCGAAGAAAAACAAAAACAAAAAAAACCAAACAAACAACAACAACAAAACACATGTCCCTCGGCCGGCATTTCCTAGAGATGATCTAATTTCCTGTGTTAGAATGAATGCCTTTGGGGGCTGGGGAGAT
>CABHPQ010157919.1:0-27046 GCA_902168405.1 Peromyscus aztecus | reverse complement strand
AATCACAAATTCTTCACACAAAAGGCCTGGTAGTCTTTACTTCTCTCTGAAACTTCACAAGCCAGACCTCCATCATCTGCACTGCCCTAAACATTCTTATCGCCCAGGCTCTGACAGAACAGCTCACTGAGCTCTCAACACTCAATGGCTTTTCTAGCACAACATTCCAAAGTTCTTCCCCAATCCTCCCCAAAACATTGCCAGGTCCGTCACAGCAATAACTCACTATTCTGGTACCATTTCTGTCTTAGGGTTTGCTACTGCTGTGATAAAGCACTATGACCAAAGTAACTTGAGGAGGCAAAGGTTTGTTTGGTTTATGCTTCCACATCACAGTTCACCATCAAAGGAAGCCAGGACAGGACAGGGACCTGGAGGCAGGACCTGATTGCAGAGGCCAGGAAGGACCATGTGTTACTGACTTACTCCTCATGGCTTGATCGTCCTGCTTGCTTATAGAACCCAGGTCCACTACCCAGGAATGGAACCACCTACAATGGGCTGGACCCTCCCACATCTATCACTGATTAAGAAAATGCACTACCAGCTTGCCTACAGCACAGTCTTAGGAAAGCATTTTCTTCATTGGGATTCCCTCCTCTCAGATAACTTTAGCTTGTGTCAAGTTGACATAAAACTATCCAGCACACTCCTAAAACAGCATGACCATCTGGGAACCAACAGTACAAATCTATGAGTTTGGGAGGGTTATTTAGCACTCTAACCATAACAGGGACACTGTAAAATATAAAATAAAGGAAGTAGAAGTTGATCATTACATGAAAGCTTTTCATGAAAGGCTGTCTAGAAAACACTTTTGGCTCTGTGAACCATACCATCTCTGCCACAACTGCTCATCTCCACAACTGTGGAATAAAAACAGCAGTAAGTAAACGTGTGTGTAACAGTGTTCCAATAAAACTTTATTTAGAAACACAAGCAGCAAGCGTGTTTGCCTAAAAGCTAAAGTTTGTCACCCCTGGATTAAGACCATTACTAAATCTTTCACAAAAGCTTTCAATCCTGTTTCTGGAACTACCTGTTCTACTATACATTCATGTGTGTGCATGTGTGTGTGTGTGTGTGTGTGTGTGTGTGTGTGTGTGTGTGTGTGTTCATGTTTATAGGAGTACACATGTAGGTTCGGGTGCATGTGCACATGTGTGTGTGTGCATATAGAGACCAAAGATCAGCCTTGGATATTATTCCTCAAGATGCTATCCACCTGGTTTCAGGGTCTGCTACTGGACTGGAACCAGCTGATTTGTCTAGGCTGGCTGATCAACAGTCTCCAGGAAGCCATCTGTCTCTGCCTTCCCAGCACTGGGACTACAGGACACGCCACCATGCCCAGTTATTTATATGGATTCTAGGAACTGAAATCAAGTTCCCATGCTGGCATGGCAATCACTTCATTGACTAAGACATCTCCCCAGCTCTTTCCATACATTCTCGGTGACATCACCATTGTCTCTCTTGACCTTATGCTTTTCCATGTACAAAGAGAGAAGATCAAAAAATAAATAAATAAAAAATTTTAAAAAAACCTTCATTCACAGTCAAATTACATTATGATGTAACCTAAATGGTATATTCTGGGATGTAGCTGAAGAGGTTACTCTCGCCTGTTACTGGAGTGCTGCATCTGTCCTCAGGATTATTGTTCACCTGCACAGGGTGAAATTCTATGGTTTTATTTCAACAAGATTTACCATGCAAAAGACACTGATCAATAGAAACATAATTTTAGTTCCATCAAAGTCTAATAGATTTCTCCATCCATCCGCAGGAAGTCAGCCAGATATATGGAATAGAAAACAAACTGACACTTTTAATGATGAATGGGTAGCAACGCTTTACTGGTTAGCGGTAATAAAACAATGAAATGCTAGGGAGCAAACTACAGGTGATATCAATGAAGGTGAAAAAGAAACATACAATTAACTGATCCAGAAAGAGAGGCTATCATTAAGAGACACTATAAAGCTGGAAGCAGGCATCCTCAGGAACACAGGCTTCAACTGAAGGTTATTGCATTTATTGTTTTCTTTATTGGCACCTCACTGTGTGTGTAATCCAGAGTACTGCAATATCACAAGCAATACAATATTTCTGCTTCCCCCCCACTCCATTAATCTTCCTTGCCAGGAAGCTAGCAGAATTACAAATAAGAATATTTATATTAATAACTGCTATAAAGAGCAGGGTCCATGTGACATCCCCTGCAACTATCCATAAAACCAGAGCCACATGTAGAAGTTTGCAGACACCTGACAGGGAGGCAACTTTTGGCCCTTGGAGAATCTGGACAATGTTTGGAGATATTGTTTTACTGTCACAGCAAAGGAGTGCTGCTGCTATGTAATGAACAAGGGTAACCTTAAACATCCTACAATCTAGGACAATCACACAATAAGAAAAATGTCTAAAGTGTCAATAATGTGTGTGCGCGCGCGCGCGCGTGTGTGTGTGTGTGTGTGTGTGTGTGTGTGTGTGTGTGTGTTATACATATGCATGTGGATACGCGTGCCCATATGTGTGAATGAGGAGGTCAGAGGTCAACATCATGTATCTCCCTCCATCATTCTCCACCTTATTCATTGAGACAGGGTCTCTCACTGAACCTGGTACTCATCCATTCACCTAGGCTGCCTAGACACTAAATTCCAGGGATCCTCCTGTCTCCACCTCCCTGAGACAGGGGCTGGGATTGCAGGGGTGTGCACCACATCTGGATTTTTTTTTCATGGGTTCTGGGGAGTCAGACTTGGATCGGTCCTTGTGCTTCACCAACTGAGCTATGTCCCTAGCCCCAGAAATCTGCATTTCACAGACGGGAAATGCATCAACTGAGATTAACAGCAACTTCTTAATCACCAGTAATCCCAAATTATGACCATACATCACACAAAAGAGGCATGTACTTCAGACCACCCCTACATGGTTTTGCTTTGTAGCTATCAATGTTTCAAGCCAGCTATGCAGTGTCAGTCTACAGGAAACATGCTAGAGACAGCATCGTTCCTGAAGGCAAAACCTCTACTACCTGGACCAGAAATAATAAATGACTGATGATCCACTTGGATTGATACAAGCTGACTTGTGTTGTTTGTTTTTGCTCTTTTGGGGGGCCTGCTACCCACCTCCTAAATAAATCACACACAGAGGCTTAATCTTAATTATAAATGCCCAGCTTGGCTTGGCTCGTTTCTAGCCAACATTTCTTAACTAATTATCCCGTCTATCTTTTGCCTCTGGGCTTTTACCTTTCTCTATTTCTGTATACCTTTCATCACTTCTTGCTCCATGGCTTCCTGTGTAGCTGGATGGCTGGCCCCTGAAGTCATCCTCCTCCTTTTCTCTTGCTTCTTCCTCTCCTTAAGAGCAGAGAGAGGAGGAAGGCATGTTTGCCATTGCTCAGTTTGCTTTCTCCACTCTTACATAGTTCAAAACCAAAATCTAGGGAATAGTGCTGCCCACTTTTGGGCTTGGTAAATCTAGGGAATAGTGCTGCCCACTTTCAGGCTTGGTCTTCCTACATCATTTAATGTAATCAAGACAGTCTCCCACAGACATAACTATGAGTCAACCTCATCTAGACAGTTCCTCAATTGAGACTTTCTTCTTAGACGATTCTAGATTGTGTCAAGTTGACAATTAAAACTAACAGTCACAGAGATGATATTCTATATACACTTGGACACAGAGGCTTTTTGTTATTTAGCAAACAAACTTAATACAAATCTGTTGTAGAATATTATTTTAAGGTGTGTTACTTTTGTTTATGTCGCATTTGTTTAACGCTGTGAAGCTGTGTTACTGTGCCTGTGTAAAACACCTGATGGTCTAATAAAGAGCTGAACGGCCAATAGTGAGGCAGAAGAGAGTAATAGGTGGGGCTGGCAGGCAGAGAGGATGAATGGAAGGAGAAATCAGGTTCCTGCTGCCTTGGCTTCCTACAATGATAGTCTGTAACCTGGATTGTGACCCAGAGGAAACCCTGTTTCCCTCTAAGTCCCTCTTTTATCCCAGCCACAGGAAATGAAACTGAGACAACCTCTAACTTGACATTGCGCGTATTATCTAAACCAAAAGGCAGTATGTGTGACAAGTCTTCCTCTCATTTGAACTGTCTCAGCAATCATTTGCAACCTCGGCTTTTACTGAAATCCGTTGTGATGGAGCTCCAGTGGGATTTGTCAGCAGGTCAAGGAGCTGGAAAATTAATATCTGTCTAGCTAAATAGATCATATCTGTTAGCAAACTTGTCTAAACAATTTGGTATGATTGCCTACAATGTACAGAAACAGAGACCATTCATCATTTGGAGTGTCTCTTAAACCCACAAGCTTATTTTCAATGCATTGAAGAGAAAAAAATAATTGTGTGTGTACCTGTGAACACAGTCTATGAACCGTTTGGAATGCTTTTGTTTTCTTTTGGTTTTTGTTGGTTTTTGCAGACCCTAAGGCTTAGTAACGCTAGACAAGTGCTGTATTACTGAGTTGTCTTCCAGGCCCACTGTGTGTGTGTGTGTGTGTGTGTGTGTGTGTGTGTGTGTGTGTTGTATGCACATGTTTGTGTGTGTGCCTGTGCACATGGGAGGCCAGAGGTCAATATCAGGTGACTTTCTGTATCATTCTCCACATTCTCTTTTGAAACAGTCTTGCTATGTATCCCTGAATAGTCTCAAACTTCCAATCCAACCTCTGCTTCCTGAGTGGCTGGGATTATAGGCCTACACCACCAAGACCACCAGAATGCTTTTACATAATTGTTTCTTTGCTTGGGGTTTTGATTGTTGTTGTTGTTGTTGTTGTTGTTGTTTTTAAGTAGCAAATCAGGGTAGTAAATAGGCTGGGTCCAGCCTGGTCTACTTAGCAAGAGTCTGTCTTGAGAAAAATAAAAGAAGCAGGACTCACTTCTAGAACTTTCTTTGAATTCTGTTTCTTCCTTGCATCATCTTTCCACCAAGACAGGGATCTATGTCAATTCTACTTCAGTCCATCCCCAATCTGCCTCATGTAATACAATTAAAAAGTCCCTAGGCCTGATACAAAGTTCTCACAAATAAACTCTAGCCTTTTATTGCAAGATTCTCTCTTCCACCTTCAGAGGCTCCCTGAACAAAAGTGTGTATCCTGGTGGGGACAAGAGAAGCTGCAGAGTCAGGTGGATCCAGGTTCAAACCCCACCTTGACCACTTTCTGGCTGGAACTTTTGGCCAAATAGTAAACCTTTCTAATCTTCAGACCCGTATATGGAAAGTCTAGACAAAATGGTCTCTAATTTGCACTCTCGTGCCCATACCAACACGATGCTGGTAAACCTGAAACAGCTAAGGCCTGGGAGCAACCTGAATGGCCACCAACAGATAAATAAATGAGAAAAATGATATAAACATTCAATAGGGCAATTTTCAGCCTTGACAAAGAGAGAAATTATGACATTGATGAAGCTTAAAGATATTATATTAAGTGAAATAAGCCAGTCGAAGGAATACAAAGATGCATGAGTTCACACACATGAGGCATCTTGAGTAGGCAGATTCACAGAAGTGGAATGGGGAACTTATGATTCAAGTTTGCACGATGAGAAGGTTCCAAAAACTCTCTTGAATACCAACCTGAATGCATTTAACACTGGTGAACTATGCCCCTAAATGACTGATGGATTTTGTGTGATGTGGTCCTGCTGCAAGTTTTTATAGGTGGCTGGGACTGTTGGAAGAATGAAATGAGGTTATGCTTATGAAGAGAACAGTTTCTACCCTCAGGAAACATCAGTCAGCTAGCTAGCACCTAACTCCCAACGGGTCTATAGTGAACAAGCATTTTGGAGCTGACACCATGCTGAATTCCCAGGATAACACACTTGAAAAAGACACACCATCCCCTCTGATGGGTCATCATGTCACCAAGGAAGTAAATCTGGCACAAGCAAAGAGCCAGACATTGGGCTGGGGCTGCTGCAGAGCAGAGACAGGGGAAACAGACTGAAACTTCAAGGATATTAATACATCAGGACCCCTTGGTCCAGAGCCTGGCCTGAAACAGTGCACAGGTGTGCTGGACATTGTTTCCATCATCCCATCCACTATGAGAGGCAAAGGGACAAGAGCTTTATCTATCACTGGATATCGCCATTGCCTCCGCCCAGGGGGAGACTTACAAACCTCACTCCAGCCCCTGGAGTTCATAACTCCCCATTAGGTAAAAGTTGCAAGTCAGTTGTGGGAGGTCTCAGAGGAGGAAGGCATGGATATCCTGGAAGATCCACCATGTGCCAGACCCCATCCATGTGCTGAATAATAATCTGTACTGACCCCACAATGTTTCCAACAAGTGTAACTGGAAAACAAGCGAAACACAACCTCAGTCCAACCTGCCCAAGGGCTGGGACCCTAAATCTAACTGATCCAAAGTCTCATCCTCCTTCCTGACTTGAGACCGGAGGTCACACCCTGAGATCCTCCTGTATCCTGATAGGACCATGTTGTTTGACTCCTGCAAAGTGACATTATTGATCTTGTCTTTCCTTGACTAAATTGGGGTCCTCTAGTAGGTTTATAAGCACATTTCAGAGAAGCAAACTACTTCTTAACCAAAAAACAGAAATTAAAAAAAAAAAAAAACAGATTCACAAGTGTTACTTGAACACAGATTTACCCAAATAATTGAGAACAGCACATAAGAAAGTGTAGCTCAGCACACTGCTAATGAAGAAGGCGTAAATGGCAGCTTGTGCCTCAGGAGGCCTCAGCAGACACAATCCATGGCATTCCACGGAGCCTAGAAAGAAGTGCTTTGTCATGATGTATAATTTATGTGAGCAAAAATGTGTCTCCTCTCTTTCCAAACCAGTCAAGAGAAAGCACAAAGCCACCCTTAAGCCCCCATGTTCCTCCACAGAAAGTATTATTTCTGTAATGGTCTAATGTGTATTTTGACCCAGAGCCCATTTTTAGACATCACCCTTAAGTTGAATGAGCCCCACACCCTCACCCCGCCAGACCTCCTGCCAAGAATGAGCTGATGTGAGACTTGGGGGAGCCTGGGAGAAAAGTTGTATTTCTACATTTATTCAACTGAGTGTGTTTTAAGCGGCCACACTAGTCCAATGGGCATAGAAAAGGCCGTGTGGCTTACCTACCTGGAGAAGCAACCTGGTTCAGGAATATGGAAACAGGCCATGTCTACCCTGTGGCATGTGGCTTCTAAGCCTCCCAGCTATTACTACACTCACAGGACATGGTCTTCTCCCACTCCAACATTTGTGTTGAAGTTGTCTGGGAATAACCTAGGCTGTATGTCCTAGGAGGCTCCTTCAGCATCCCCAGGCATAATTAGGAAACTTCTCTCCCTGCTTACACATCAGTTCAAGTCACCTTAGTGACCCAAGAGCAACTAAAGCAGCCTGTCCATCTTGTCATCTCTGCAAAAGCTGACCTCTGTTATCCTATATGGCTCCTCCAAGATCGCACCCTACAATTTCCTGTTTATGGGGCTCTCCACCCATCAGTTTAAAACTCCCTGGAAAAAGGAGTCTATTTATCAGCTGGTCATCTCCCAACAAGTACAGCCCTGTTGGCTGGAGCTCTTGAGCCAGGTCACAGGAGAGGCCACTACTCCATACAGCAAGCATGTCAAGCCAGTTATGAATCAGCATATCTCAACAGTTTTATCAGCACAACTGTCTGCAAAGAGTTGTGCATGGGAATGGCGCAGCTGTTTCTCAGTACTTCCTCCTGTGAGGGAGGTTGGGACTGATGCACTTTCCAGCCCTAATGGAGGATACTCTTCTAGCCCCTTGCAGCTCCCCCGAATGGGTGATGGAAACAGACATGGGAGTCAACAGTAGGAGTCCGTTTTGCAGATGGGAGTGTCCTTTTCCTAAGCATTCCCCATACCTACCCCAACCCATCCTTGTCAGAGTGTTTCGTATTTGTTATTTAATGTCATTCTGAGCGGGAAACTAAATGGAAACAAAACTGAACATTATCACCGTGATATTTTCACCGTTCCTTTCTATATTGTACAACGCCGGTTTTAAACACAAGCACAAGGTGAGTCTTGTCTCCAAAATGGCAGTTTGCATCCATGCTTCACACAAACTTGCAGATTTGCTGCTCCAAATGGCAGAGACACCGGACTCTACCCCAGCGCTCCTTGCAGCCCGGTTTCAGGCATGTAAGGAAGGACTGAAAGAAGGCCCTCGGGTTGCCCTGTCCTTCCCTTTCCCTCTGTCATTTTCAGAGTACATGGCGGGCTAACCTGGGGAAGGAATGTGAGTAGAGAGGGTATGACAGGATCCTTGGGTCACTGTCTTCAGATGAATCCTTGCTCTTACCAGTGTCTCTACAGAAGCATCCATGACCATGCCCCCAGGTGGAGACTGAGAAACAAAAAACAGAAAAAAAAAATTTTAAGCTTTTCAAAGTTTTCTTTGATCTTCTTGATCCAGAAAGGGCCACATCTCCATAAGTCCCTCCTCAGAGTGAGTTTTCTGCCTTCCCTGGGATACTCCTCAAAGGTGAGAGGCAGTTTGGCTTTTCTCTTCAAACTCAACTTTACCCTCCTGTGCTGGAATTTTCTAACATCAACCAGTGCCAGGCTGGTGCAGACATGGTGAAACCAGTGCCGTCCTACGAGAGAAGAGGAAATTAATTCAGTCGTGCCAGAAGACAAGCTACTGACCCTAGTTAGAGAGCCTCCTACACTCTGCCTGTGGGAGTTTCTCCCAGGAAAACAACCTAAACAGGTGAAATCTATTGGTACAGATATTTTCTTCAAAAAACAAAAACAAAAAACAGAGAACACTGTAAATTTCCAGTGTAGGTAAATAATAAAACAATTACATCTAATCAGATATTTGACTGGCATTTTCAACCTGACTATTTAAATCATGGAATAACCGAGGGAGAAACATGATACTTCATCATGATAAGAAATGGAATGCTATAACTGTATACACAGCTTTTTAAACTAGTCTTAATTTTTACTGCTTATGTGTGTGAGTGTGTGTATGTGCATGTGGGTGCCACAGAGACCAGAAGGCATCAGATTGTCTGGAGCTGAAGTTACAAGCAGTTGTGAGCCACTGGCTGATTATGGATGTAGGAACCAAACTGTGGTCCTTGGCAAGAACAGCAAGTGTTCTTAACCACTGAGCCCACTCCAGTGTCAAATTTGCTTTTAATCTTATGCATAAAAAGATTTATGCATAAAGGAGGAAATGCCTCTGAACATTGGCAACGGTGGTTCTGTGATAAGTTGATGTAAATGTTCCTTATTTCATATAAATTAAATAATGAAAATAAGGTTGACAAATGATCCATCAGCTCCTAGAATCAGTGGCTGTAACTATTAGTCAAGTAACCGACTCCTTATAGAACTCCTTAGAGGGTACCATGGAATATAAATACAAAATATCATTATAATTTTCTTTGTAAAGTTCTTATAGTATTCCATCTGCTTATACATAGCCATATTCAGGGAGGAAATCAACCCAGTTCAGCATTTCCCTGCTAAAACCCCAGCACGTTCTGTCTAGTTTTGCTTCCATGACTGGAACTCTGCTCTCTGGGCCCCCAGGCATATGATCAGAGTCAACCTGCTCCTCACCATCTGCTCTGAACTCCCCCACAGCTGGAAATCTGAGAAACAGAATTGCCATGGCTTGTCAGAGGTGCGTCTTATTATATCAGTCTGGCAGCAGCAGGCAGAGCTGAGCAAACAGGAGCTTGTGTAACTAGCGAGGCAGCGGCTGGATGGAGATGTCGGAGAAAAGAGGACGAAAAACGCTCTGAGAGTTGACTCAGCAGCAGCTTGTAGCTGGGCATGTTAGGATTTGATGGTGAACGATCTTCTCGGGGCCTGTGTACTAAGGTCTGGTTCCCGGACTAGTGGGAACTCGTGGAAGTTGGATCAATGGCTGTGGAGCCTGCATGGGACTGACTGGACTAGGCCCTCTGCAATGGCAAGACAGTTGTGTAGCTTGATCTGCTTGGGAGGCCCCCTGGCAGTGGGATCAGAATCCATCTCTGGTGCATGAGCAGGCTTTTTGGAGCCCACTACCTATGGTGGTACACCTTGTGCAGCTTTGAGGCAGGGGGAAGGGCTTGGACTTGCCTCTACTGGATGTGCCTCCCCATGGGAGGCCTTGCCTTTTTGTGGCAGGGAGTGAGGGTAGTTTGGGGGGGAGGTCTGAGGGGAGAACGAGGGAAGAGGGGGATCTTTGATTGGTGTGTAAAATGAATGAAAACAAATTTTTAATTAAAAAAATTTTTTTGAAATGACCACAAAAAAAAAAAAAGATCTGGTTCCCAGGGCACTGGTAGAAGCAGAGCCTTTAGGAGGAGGAGCCTGTTGGGAGGTGCTTAGGTCTTTGGGGGTGTGCCACCAAGGCAATTGTGGGACCTGGACTGAAACCTCTGAAACACAGAGCCAAAGTGCTATTTCTCTCTCTGTGTGCACTGATTACATCAACTATTTTGTTACAGTAGCAGAAGGCTGGCTGGCATCGAGTACTTCATAGAAGTACTATCCCAGGGCTAGGGCGCTGGCCCCAGCAGTAAAGAGCACTTGTTGCAGAGGACCTAGGTTCAGTTCCCAGGACTCACATGGTGGCTCATGACCATCTGTAACTGCAGGTCCCGTGGATCTGTCACCCTCTTCTGACCTCTGTGGTACCAGGACCACATGTGGTGCACATACATACATGCCGGCAAACTACTCGGACACATAAATACATCTTAAAAATTAAAAAGAAGTCTCATACAAATCTCAAATCTTCAGACTTCTTTCAAACTTTTATAAGAGAGAAAACAATCCCCTTGAGTCATGCTTACTCCTATTACATTGATCTTCGCTTTTGTCTCACTTTCTAAACAGTTAACTTGGTCATGTGCAGGTGAGGGTATGCATGCCCTTGTGTGCACGTTCACGTGGGATCCAGAGCTTGTCACTGGGTGACCTCCTTCATGGCGCTCCACAGTATACACTGAGGCAGGGTCTCTTACTTGAATCAAGAGCTCCCTGGTTTGGCTAATCTGGGCAAAAAGCTTGCTCCCCAGAACCCCTGTCTCCACCTCCCAAACACTGGGATTTCCAGTGAACTGCTGTTCCCACCTGGTATTTATGTGGGTACGGGGGATCTAAACTCCAGTCTTCTCCTTGCATGGAAAGTGCTTTGCCCTCTGAGCCATCTCCTCAGCTCTGAGTTACATTTTGAATTGCAAGACAACTTTTACCATGGAAACGGCACTCAGACAGGAGGAGAAACAAAAAGAAATCTTAAAGGGACAGCTGGGACCTGAGGAATCATTCAGGCGCTCCCCAAAGACTCACTGATTTTGTTTGGTCCTGTCTTAAGCCCAGGAAATTGGATTAGGCTTTCTAATCACCAACACTGGGGTCACTCTCCTGGCAATACCATGTACTAATGCATCACTGTATTTTAGAATACTTCTATTTGCCCAATATACAGCAAATTCAGCTGAAGCAAGGCATGGGCTCAGAAGCACAAAAAAGACAAGATTGGTTTCAGAGATTCATATCTAAGACCAATTCCTTGCTCTTCCAAAGTCAGTCGCCCAAGGTGGACCGCTGAGGGATGTAGACTCTCATTAAAGATAAAGGAAGTCGGCTGCAGAAAGGCATAGGACCGTGAAGAATTAAAGATGACCCTGTTGTCAGCCCCAGAGTTTTCTAGTGGCTGGGCTCATGAACTGCCAACCCCAAAGCGTGGCAGCACATTACAAAAAGAACATCCCTTAACATCCTAAGAGACTGGAACTTTTGTATTGCCTAACAGTCAGAGTTAATAATACATCCTGAAGTCACTGAAGACGTAAGACTGCCATCCTGCTGTATACTCAGCCTGTTTGTTTAACTTGCCTGAAGATAACAATGTAACAACCAACCTTACTTGTCTTCTATTTCCCGTGCAATAAACTTCTACAACCTAAGCTAATGAATGGCTGTATTCTTATATGCTCTTCCATGCCCCGACCTAAGAGTACCACATGTGTGTTTATATGCATGTTGCAATAATAATTTTCTGAAAACAGAAATAATGGTGGAATGCAATCTTATAAAATAAATATCCACAAATATTGAAGAAAATATTTGAAAATATACGAAAAACAAGAAAAATAATGCTTGATAAACAATGATGTTTGTAATACTATTTGTCATCTGGGTCAGAGTTGGTGACTTCAACCCTGGTAAAGCTCTGTTAAAGATTTCTATGAAGTATTGCTTCCCCCATGAGATGCTTTCTGTACTGTTAAATAAAAGAGAAAGCAGAGTCCTTTGTGAGGGATATAGAGACAGGAACACAGGGACAGACAGATCCTCAGACAGTATTCAAGCAGGCACAGATTGAGACTCATAGACCTGATAGACACAGACAACAGAAGACCCAGGAGAACAAAGGAGAGAATTCAAATCCAGGCTTGCTCTCAGTCAAATGACAGCTAGAGGAAGTGCTTTATTGATTTCTATCTACAGCATGACACCAGTGCATTATTGGTGACTCTCAGCTCATAAACCTCAAATGTGTTAAATCTATGCACCAGAGTCTCAAGTTCACAACCCCATCGGGAAGGAACAAGGCAGACAGAGCCAAGCTCACAGCTGAGCAATCTTGTGGTTTCCACAGAGTGACCAGGGGAGCCTTCTTTTCTTGGACCTTATAAAGAACACATGAAGTATTTGATCCCCTTTGGTTGCCTCTTCAAGAACAGTGTGAGCATCTACACTTCACTCTACTCTGCTAGGGACTTTGGTTATATATAAATTGAAATATTCTAAGATAAGTGATTAAGAGAAAAATCATGTTTAATTGCCTATGAACATATGAGAGGCCAAGGAAAATATGAGATTCAAGGAAGCATCCAGAAAATTGAAACTTGACCAGCATCCTGAGCCAGGGAAAGGAATAGGATTCTGAGGCTTCTCTAGAGGCCTGGGGACAAGTTGTAGAAGGATGTGGGTGTGCCTTATTCACCAATACTTGGTTAACTAGTGTTGTGGGGTATTTTGATGACACTCTGACACTCCCAAGAAAGTCAATAAAGTTAAACCTGGAATGAAGGAGCAGAGCCAGTGACTAGCTGACCAGAACTGGCCATGGAGAAGCCATCAATTTGGATAGAGAAGACACACAGGAAAGAAAGGGTGGGGACTAGAGTTTGAACTTCTTTTTTTGGGTTCTGGGATAAAGGAAAAGACCTGTCTCTTGCTATGTCTCTGGCCAAAAAGCAAGGTCAGCTAGTTGCTGCTCAATCTCTCTGAGCTAGCAGGTTTTCACCCCAGACTTTAACTCCCAAGTCTTATTGATAAATAGAACGATAGAGATTTAATTTAAACCTACATATCACAGTCATGGCAGAGTGAGGCAGTAGGACCGGAAGCCTCACCAGGCCATAGCCACTAGGCTGGTGGGATGCTGACTTTGGGGCTATCGGACAGCAGATGACAATTTAAATATCAGCAGATACATGCGCAGCCGCTATGCTGACAGAAAAACATGAGACTAGGGCTCTGACCTTCTTGTGTAGATAAAAGCCTCTCAAACATTGAAAGCTGTCAGGGTCTGCTATCTTCATGGTTCCTTCACGAATGAAAAATTCCTTCACCCAAGGGCAATTTCCAGAAATGCTTCAAAGTGTACAATTTCTCAAAATGACCACCTTGAATAGATGTGCCAAAAAGGAGAATTTTGGAGTAGTGGTATTGTTTGGGTCTGCAACAGTTATATTTGAGGGTTTTATGTTCTGATCCCCAGGTGCATGCAGTGTCCTGCCTTCTCCTTTATGTCAAATGGATTTGAACTGCATTTAATAAGTCCTCAGAGGTCACTGGAATGAGCATGAGGTCCCCTTAGACTCCTCCTTTGGATGGAACCATAGTTTCTATGGCTTCCCTGCCATGGTGGACTGCACACTCTGAGCTGCAAGGCAAAGCAAAGCCCTCCCCTCCACTAAGTTGCTTCTGTCAAGAATTTGGTCACAGTAACAAATATATTCACATACAATACAAATTGATTCATCACAGAACAGTCTGAGGTGGAGATAGAATCTCCATGGGGGCCCAGGTTCTTTCTATCTTGTGGCTCTCCTAGTCCAAGGGCCTTACTAACATATGCTTTCAGGGGCCAAACCAGAAGGAGAGAATATGGAGGTGCCACACTTGCTTTTTTTAAAAAAAAAAATTATTTTATTTGGGAATATTTGGAACATAAGATGTTTTTGGTGAGTTGACTGAAGTTCAACTCCAAGTCATTATTCTAGTTATTTTCTATTGTCTCCTTGACATACCTAGAGTCACCTGGGAAGAGAGAACTTCAACTGAAGAATTGTCTTGACCAGATTGGTCTGTGACCATGTCTCTGAGAGACTGACTTGATTGATAATTGAAGTGGGAGGGACCGGCCCATTGTGGACACCATCATCACTTGGCAGGTAGGTCTGGGGTATGTAAGAGAATAAGCCAGTAAGCAGTGTTCCTCTAAGCTTTCTGCTTCAGTCCCCGATGGGTTGTTACCTGGAAGAGTAAGCTGAAATAAACCCTTTCCTTCCCAAGTTGCTTTTGGGCATGGGCTTTATCAGAGCAATGGAATGAAACTAGCACACTCTTCAGCCAGCTTCATCCATAACTAATTTGGGGTTGTCTTTGTTTCACCTATACCTTCCCTCCCCTTCCTTCTTCCTCTCATCCACTATATTATTTAAAAGCTAAAATCATCCAGCATATCATTTTCATTCATTCCTTGATACTTTCTTTTTTTTTTTTAAAGGTTTATTTCTTTATTGTATGTATTTATTTATTTATATGCATTGACCTACATGCATGCTTGCAGGCCAGAAGAGGGCGCCAGATCCCATTACAGATGGTTGTGAGCCACCATGTGGTTGCTGGGAATTGAACTCAGGACCTCTGGAAGAACAACCAGTGCTCTTAACCTCTGAGCCATCTCTCCAGCCCCCCTTGATACTTTCATACATGTATACAATGTGTTTTGGTCATACCAACACCCTATCCCCCTCCAACTCCTCTCATCTCCCCCATCACCCCTCTTCCCAACATCATGTACCCTTTTCACAGCCCACTGAGTCCAACCAGTTATGTGTACCAGTATGTCACTTTACATAAACATGCACAAACTGAGAACAGAGTATTCAAATAGGAGCCTATTGAGGCCATTCTCATTCAAACCACCACATTCCACCCCCTGGTCTCCATAGGCTTGTAGCCATATCAGAATGCAAACTACACTCATTCCAACTTCAGAAGTTCCCATAGTCCTTCACAGTCTCGAGATTTAAACATCCAAAGTCCACCAGGTTAGTGGCACTTGCCTTTAATCTTACCAGTCAGGAGACAAAGGCAGAGGCAGGTTTATGAGTTTGAAGTCAACCTAATCTACATAGAGTTTCAGGATGGCTAGAGCTACATGATAAAAAGACCCTGTCTCAAAAAAAAAAAAAAAAGAAAAGAAGAGAAAAAAAAAAGAAAGACCAAAGTCTCCTAAGACTCAAGGCAATCTCTTAACTTTAACCTCCTGTAAAATCAAAAAGCAAATTACCTACTTCCAACATACAATGGCACATAACGTATGTTACCATGCCAAAAGGGAAGGAAGGAGCATAGTGAGAAAACACTGAGCCAAATCAAGACTGAAAACCAGCAGGGAAAACTACAAATCCTCCAACTCCATGTCTGATGTTAAAGGACTTTATTAGATAGTTCTTCCCTTCCAGCTTTGCTGACTGCAACTTGCTTCTCTCTTTGGGGCCAGTTCCACACCCTATCTGCAGCTCCCCTTGACAGATGTCCCATGGGCTCCAGCATCTCCAGTGTCTTGGGGTCTCCAATGCAATCCAGTCTTCACCTTCACAGCTTCATGAAATGGCATCTCTGGACCTCCATGCAGGGACTTCCCTGCTACACACCTGGCCTCAGACACTTTTCTTAGCCACAGAGGAAGAGTCCACAACCTCCTTACCACTGTGTCCTTCTTGATAAAGCCAGAACCATGTGACTGAAGTTGCCAAGTTCTTCTGTTTGCTTGGCATGGAATCTGCTCCATCCTTGAAGTCCATCTGTGTAAGTTTTGACTTGATGCTTTTTAGGTTGTAGAAATCCTGCAAGCATTTTTCTTTCACAGGTTGCAGGATTAGCTGGGTGGGGTCTCACCCTGACGTCACTATTCCCTTTATTCCATTTAGCATCAGGACTTCCTTTAAACTTCTCATCTCCTTGAGGATAGGACTGGGCTCCAATATTATAATCCCTAGTGTTCTTTTTCTCCTCAAATTGTATATTTTGTATTTTTCCTCACTGCTTTTGCTGTTTTTCATTGTAGATCTGCATAAGAATGCTCACTAATGACCACATGACACAGTCAATACTGGGCTGTCTTATAATTGCCTCTGACAAATACATTAGTCCAAAACTCTTCAATTTAACCTCTGTCAGAATTTTAGGACAATGGCAGAAAGCAGTCACAATCTTTGCCAAACTATCACAAGAACAGTCTCAAACCCAGCAGAGAATATCCTTCCCCTCTGAAAACCCCTGAGCAGGGTCTGCACAGCTTACATTGCTTTCTAGGATGGCCGTCTAAGCCCTGCTTACCACATTCAGCTGCTTTTCTTGTCCAAAATCCCAATGTCTGAAAAAGCAGCATGGTCTGGTGTTGTGGAATATTTGTTTAACTGGGTAAAGATGTGTCACATTTGTTCATGCTGTATTTGTTAACTATGTAAAGATGTGTTGCATCAATTAAATAAAATTTACCTGGGCTGGAGGGGGAGTTAACAACTGGTTGGCAGGAAGTAGCAGGGAGAAACATAGTGCAGGGTTTTCTTTTTGGGGGGAGGGGGGTACAGTGTGGAAGGGAGTGGCTTCCTGGATGCCAGCTAAGAGAGAAAGTTAGCCAGTTGCTATTCTAACTCTCTGAGCCCACAGGTTTTCACCCTAGCTTCGGAATCTCGAGTTTTAATAGAACTATAGAGATTTAGTTAGAACTATCTTTAGTGGCAGCAACACAGCCATTGTCTGGGGGAACAGAATTCCCCCCAGGCTATAGCCTTAGTGGCCAGGCTGCTAGTAGTTTAAAGCACAGCCACTGTACTGAAGGTAAAACAGTCTGCCCTGTCACAGCAATGCCCCAGTCTCTGGTACTAACTCTTTTACTCTGTCTTAGTTACTATTCTATCACTGTGAAGAGACACCATGACCAAGGGTACTTATAAAAGAAAGCATTTAAATGGGGGCTTTTGGGCTGGAAAGATGGCTCAGCCATTAAAGGCTAGGCTCACAACCAAAAATACGAATGGGGGCTTGCTTCAAGTTTCAGAGGGTTAATCTATGATCATCATGGTGGGGAGCACGGCTGCAGGCAGGCATGGAACTGGAGCAGCAGCAGAGAGCTCACATCTGAACCACAAGTTGGAGGTAGAGAAACTGGGCCTAGAGTGGGCTTTTGAATCCTCAAAACTCAGCCCTAGTGATACACTTCCTCCAACAAGGCCATTAATCCTCCAAAAGACCACACCCCTAATCCTTCCTAAACAGTCCACCAACTGGAAACCAGATATTCAACTATACGAGCCTATGGGGCCATTCTCATTCAAATCACCACAGCTTGTTACATCTCTGAAGATCAGAAAGCAGAGAGCTCTACCTAGAAGTAGAGTCAACTATAGTCCTCAAGGATTACCTCCTAGCAACCCACTTCCTACAGTTAGCCCCCATGCGTTAAAGCTTCCATCACCAGCTGGGGACCAAGTATTCAACCACATGAGCCTATGGGTGACATGTTTACATCCAAATCATGACACTGAGCCATTTTATCATTTTAGATCTATTGTTTCCAATGCCTAGTATATACACACATCAAACGTACTTTGGTCTTTGGGGCTTTTTGTTTTGTTTTGTTTCTCTTTACTCTGGATCTTAGGTTTTTGGGGGGCCTGCCACTCAGCTCCCAAATAATCACATACATGGAGACTTTTTCTTATTTTTGAATGCCCAGCCTTAGCTTGGCTTATTTCTAGACAGCTTTTCTTAAATTATCCCATCTATCTTTTGTCTCTGGGCTTTTACCTTTCTCTATTCTATATACCTTTCTTTACTTCTTACTCCATGGCTTGTTGTGTAGCTGGATGGCTGGCCCCTAGAGTGGAGTCCTCCTCTCCTTCTCCTTATTTTGCTCCTTGTCCTCTCTTCCCAGATTCCTCCTCCTATTTATTCTCTTTGCCTGCCAGCCCCACCTATCTTTCTCCTGCCTCACTATTGGCCATTCAGCTCTTTATTAGACCATCAGGTGTTTTAGAGAGGCAAAGAAACACAGCTCCACCTAATTAAACAAATGCTGCAGCATAAAAGAATACAACATATCTATATATCATTAAACAAATGTTCTACAGCATATATAAATGTAACACATTTTTAACCAATATTCTACAACAGGTCTTAGCACAGTCTATAGGTTATTTCCCAAATTATTTTATCCCCTTTGGTATTTGAGCATTCTAGCATTTGGGTAGTCTATCATTTGACTTTTGAAGCAAAAATGCCAAGCACAACATTCAATGTTGTGCGATGTCCTGCAGCCATCATCAAAAATCTTCCACGGGAAGATCTCATCAATTAATCAATAGTTTTGTGTAGTGTTTCTATTACAAAGCTAATACAGTATCTGGATCTAACAATACTCTGTTCTCTGTGGAGATTATGGTGTTCTCACCCGGTGCCTTTTAAAACTCTAACCAGATAACTGACAGTTGGTCTGGTGACTCTGTTAGAAATCAGGAAATAGTTTAGACTTGTTGTATTCTTAGAAAACCAATACACACTCTTTCAGTTCTATGTGGTCACAAGTTATTCCCTTAATAATTTATTCCAGAATCTCAATAACTGTCAGGAGTCAAACTCATCATTTTATAAGTTTGGAAGGAAAACAATCTATCTTTCAGGTCTGTGGATGGAGTTCAGTGGTAGAGTGCTGGCCTAGCATGTGCAAGACCTCACCCTTCCTCCAAAAAAATCAGGTGTCTCTTTTCAAAAATCAAAACAAGCCAGGTATGGCAGTGCACACTCGGGAAGCAGAAGCAGGTGGATCTCTGGAAATTTAAGTCTAACCTGGTCTAAATAGCAAGTTCCAGGCAAGCCAAGTCTACAGAGTAGGATTCTGTCTCAAAAAAAAAAAAAAAAAAAAAAAAAAAAAAAACATACTTGTAGTTCTCTATGGTGATATTTTATTTGTACTGAAATGTGATTTTATTTGTATGTTAATAAATAAAGTTGCCTAGGGGTCAGAGCTAATAGCAAGCAGAGCAGAGCTGGGCATTCGTGGCACACGCCTTTAATCCCAGCACTTGGTAGGCAGAACTAGGTAGATCTCTGTGTGTTCAAGGTTACAGCCAGCATTGGAGACACACGCCTTTAATCTCAATACCAACCATAGAAGACCTGGAGTGACCTACAGACAGGCAGTGATGAGACGGTCATGTGGTTGGGTTTACAACCAATGAGAAGGCAGAACAGAAAGTCTTTATAAAGACAAACACACAGGAAGTAGCTCTCTTTCAGAGAGGTCTCTTGCAGAGAGGTAGGACAGCAGCGGCAGGAAGGGTAAGGTTTTTAATCTGAGCTCTTAGCTATCGCTCTGACCTCTTGGCTTTCTTCTCTGAATCGGCTCTGTGTTTCTTATTTAATAAGACGGTCAGTTACTTCTACAGTTCTCCACTTCCTGTCACCCTCACCATCCACACTCTCTCAAATCCAACCACAGCAGCTAGGATGCCCTACTTGAAGAGCTCTTGGGAGATGTTTCCTCTGCCTCAAGGTACTTGAAACCATGTAGAGCTTCTCAGATACTCCACTCAAACCCATTTCTCTTCAATGTTTATCCCGCCACTTGTTTGGAGAACCTTATTCTTGAGAGCAAAGTAAGAAATGAAATGAGTCTTTGTGCTTCCTCTGTGCCAGTCACGCCCACCACCTGCATCATGAGAACAGCCCATCATTCCCTCTGGGAAGAAGAAATGGTAGGCTGCTGATCCCCTGCATCCTGCTGGCTCCTGTCTATTCCCTGCTCACTTCCAGCTGGGCAGGGGACTCACTATCTGCACACTTGTTATCCCTAATGAGGGCTACAGCCTCACAGTCTCACTTGGCCTCTTTCCCATGACTTGGGTGAGCAACACATCAATGTCAGAGCAATGCACAAACTTTTAGCCTTCAGAGTCAGCATGAAGTCGGTGGAGAATGAAGGCTTTCTGGGCTTCTTGCCCATCTCCCAAGCCCTACTGACCCAGGAGCACTTCGTCAAAGACAGCGAAGGAAGAATGAACAAGCCAAATGACTGACATGGTAGCAAAGCGATTTGTCAGAGACTCCCTTATTCCGCCCATCTAAACGTCTTTCTCCTCAGCAAAGCCTTGCCTTCCCCAGGTTCCCTTGGCTCTCCTCCTGTCAAGGTACAGATGGAGCAGAGATCATCCTCCAGCAACCCCTAAATGTTGAGATACAAATAATAGTTCACTTGCCTCAAATTGCACTTGACATTTTGGCCTCATACCCCTATCTTGGCATCTTTGTTTCAAATCCCAGTCATGATCAACTTTGGTCTTTCTGACACTATAGCTACAGATCTATGTTGTATGTAGTCGCATATCTTTCCTGGCTTCTTTTATCAATGATGTTCATTCAATGCTTATGAGCAAAGAACCATTCCTGGGGCTCCTATGTCTTCCCTGACCTTTTCCTCCCCCATGGGCTTGAGGTTCCCAGATTGAATAGCATTATTCACAACACTGCCACTGGATAAATCTCCTCTCTTGTATCTGACCAATTAAGCCTCTGCTTCGTTTCTAAGTCTTGTGGCATCACCCTCTGAGTTTATAGGGTGCTCCTTATGCTGTGCTTTCCATGCTGTCAGCAAGACAAACAAGCTGGCTAAGAGGACAATGGCAGTCAGGGGTGATGCTAAACTCTGCAAGAGCTGAGTGATCAATCCTAGGAGTTTCAGGAAAAAAATGTGGTCCTCCATCAAAGCCAAAGGTCTATACAACTCAACAAACTTAAAAGCATTTCTAAATTCTAAGAGCCAATAAAGTACAAAATCCAACCCTGCCACCAGATTGAGTGGAGCTGCATCTACACAGAAGGTAAAGGAAGTGAAGAACCTGGATCCAGGGACAGGCTAGGTGACCACACCTCTCCTGAAGGTGAGAAAGCCTCAACGAGGCACCAAATAAACACGGTGTCCAGTGGATTCTGACAAGTGTCCAACAGGATCCAGATCAAAATCTGGTCACTTTGTCATCTCTCAAAATTGTATGACAGTAGCCAGGCGGTGGTGGCGCACACCTTTAATCCCAGCACTCAGGAGGCAGAGGCAGGTGGATCTCTGTGAGTTCCAGACCAGCCTGGACTACAGAGTGAGTTCCAGGTAAGGCGCAAAGCTACACAGAGAAACCCTGTCTCGAAAAACAAAAACAAAAACAAAAACAAATGTATGACAGTAACTGTAGTAGTTTAAGAGTGAGATGTCCCCCATAAATCTCAGGCTTTTGAATACTTGGTGTGCAGCTTTTGGTTATTTGGGGAGGACCAGGAGGTGTGACCTTGCTGGGAGAAGGATGTCACCTGGGGCAGGCTTTGAGGTTTCTAAAGAAAGACTCACAGCATTCCCAGAGAGCTCTCTCTGCCACCTGCTTGTGGTTCCAGGTGTGAGCTCCCAGCTCTTCCTGCTGCCTTGCCTTCACTCTTCCTTCATGGATTCCAAACCCTGAAATCACTTGTCCAAAATGAACTCTGTCTTATGTAAGTTGCCCTTTTTATGATGTCTTATCACAGCAAGAGAAAAATAACTAATACAGAAACTTGCTGTGACTGGCCTGACCCCGTGGTTTTTTTGTTTGTTTGTTTGTTTGTTTGTTTGTTTGTTTGTTTGTTTGTTTGTTGGGAGACTTTGAGACTCTGGATGAGGGAAGAGGTTGGATGTTGTAAGTGGAGCTTGATGGGCCATCCTAGGAGAAGCTGAGAGCTATGCCTACTATGGGGACCCTGCTCAAGAGGTTTTAAAGGTGAATAATATTAGCAACTAGCTAGAGACCATTCTTACAATATTTTGGCAAAGGATGTGGCTGCTTTCTGCCCATGTTCAAAGAACTTGCCTGAGGCTAAATTAAAAAGTAATGGACTAATTTCTTTGGTGGAGGAGATTTCAAGATGGCCTAATAACAACTCTGCCGCATGGTTATTAGCAATCACGCTTATGCAGCTCTACAATAAAAATAGCAAGTGAGACAAAAAGAAATACAAGATGTGCAGTTTGGAGAGAAAAAGAGCGTCACACCCAAGATTTATGTGAAAGAGATAAGGAGATTGAGGCCAGGCCTGGGATAATAGGTAAGGCATCCTCCTGGCAAGACCCCATCCAGCTAAGCATCCAACTTGTGAAAGGAAAAGAACTAAGAAACTACTCCTAAATAACAAATGAAAGCTGATGCAAATGTGATGCCAAGAGCCAGGCTTCACCCCAAGCAGGCGGCCAAACTCGGCAGTGCTGTCCTCGTGGTACTGACTACAGACTCAAGGAAGAGCATGGCAGAGTCTTTCTCCATGGTTAAGGGGAGCAGCTGAGGCCAGGCAATCTGTGCCAGGGCAGCCTTTGCCTGAGGGCCCTGGGAGGGCAAGAGGCCCTTGAGAGATCATTGCGTGAAGCTGTAAAGTGGATCCTCCATTGTGTTAGAGGTGCCTGAACCATAGAATATTTGCTAAAGAGAACTGCAGGTTGCGAGTGAAAAGAACCCGAGAGAGAGAGAGAGAGAGAGAGAGAGAGAGAGAGAGAGAGAGAGTATGTTGCAGGCAGCAAAGCTGGAATGGCAGAGCCATCTAAGCCCTTTGGCATCATCACAGAGCTACAGGATTTGCCCTGCTGGGTCCAGTATTTCCTCACTATGCCCCGATCCATCCCTCTGGAATGGTAATGTATATTCTGTGTCACTGTGTGTTGGAAACATGGAGTTTGTTTTCTGAGTTTACTGGGGTTACAGTTAAGATAATGTCTGGAATCTCAGAAAAGACTTTGGAATTTGGAATTTTAAACAGTGTTAAGATTGTGAAAGACTTATGGGGAATTTTGAAATTGGATTAAATGTATTTTGCATTATGATATGGCCACAAGCCTATGGGGGTTCAGAAGGAGAATGTGGTGGTTTGAATGAGAATGGCCTCCCATAGGCTTATATGTTTGAATGCTTGGTCTCCAGTTGGTGTGCATTTGGAAAGGACTAGGGGGTGTGGCCTTGCTGGAGAAAGCATGTCACTGGGAGGCAGGCTTTGAAGTTTCAGAAGGCCATTCCCAGTGAGCTTTCTCTGTCTCCTCCTGAGAGATGTGAGCTCTCAGCTGTTCTTGCCACTCCACCATCATGGACTCTAAACATCTGAAACTGTGAGCCCAAAACAAACTATTTCTTCTCTCAGTTGCCTGAGTCATAGATCCTATCAGAGCAATGGAAAAATATATTTAAACTAATATATATTAGTTTATTATCTATATTAGAAAATTATATAAAAAACTAATACCCCGAGAGACTAGTTTCCAAACTGGGTAACTATTTTTTCATTTTGAGAATAGTTATAATTAGGGATATGACTGTGAGATTTTGCTAAATTTAAAGTAGTAAAAAATGTAAATTGTACTTAAAAGGCTGAGGAGGATTTTGTTTCCTATATACAAAACCACCCCCAGAGCGCCAACAGATTTGTAGCTATCTCAACTGTCTCTTTACCACTCCTGTCTCCCATGGGCACTGAGCTATGAGTGACAGTTCATTGCAGTGCTCTCTGCTCTCTGGAGGACACTCCCAGCCTGGTAAGTGAAGGACTTCTCACAGCTTGCTGCCAGTTAAACTATGGCAGGGAGCCAAGTGGCTAGGCCCCCAGTCAACTGGGAAATGGATGCCCTTCTTCCCTCTGTCTGGGTAAAAGTCTCCTTCTGAAAACAGCCTGAGTCATCAGTCCTTTTGTGCTCACTTGCATGGTCCTAAATGGCTCTTCCCTCCAGCCCTGGTAAGTTACTGATATTGGATACCAGGCCCCATTTCATGCTGAAAGGCCTTCTTCCCTTCAAATATGAACTGGCTCCTTTCTCTAGCCATGAGGGCAAATATCCCAGAATAAGCATGCTGCTGTTCACTGTGAGATTGTAGAAAGAGAAAAATTCAGATTCTTCAATGAAACATGAGACTTGGGGAGTGGAGCTTTATTCTCTTGAGTTCTATGTATGGGCTTAAAACTGAAACTGAAGCAAGACAACAGAAAAAAAATAAACTTGCACATTTAATTTTGCTTTTACATGTACATGGGAACCCCCACAGGAAAAATCAAAACCATGGCATTAAGACCCAGTCAGAATGGCTATCATTAGGAAAACAAACAAGTGTTGGATGTGGGGAAAGATGAGCTTTTAAACAATACTGGAGGGAGTGGAAAATTGTGCTGCTACTATAGAAACCAGTGAGGAGGGTTCTCAAAAGACTAAAAGTAGGAACTGGGAATGTAGCTCAGGATACAGTATATGGTGGTCTGAATGAAAATGGTCCCCATAGGCTCATAGGCAGTGGCACTATTAGGAAGTATGGCCTTGTTGGAGTAAGTGTGGCCTTGTTAAAGGAAGTATGTCACTAGGGGTGGGCTTTGAGATTTCAAAGGCTCAAGCCAGGCCCAGTGTCTCTCTCTTCCTATTGCCTGCCAATCCAGTTGTAGAACTCTCAGTTCATTCTCCAGCACCATGTCTGCCAGTGTACCACCATGCTTTCCACCATGATGATAATGGACTAAACCTCTGAACCGTAGGTCAGCCCCAATTAAATGCCTTCCTTTATGAGAATTGCTGTGGTCATAGTGTCCTTTCACAGCAATAAAACCCTAACTAAGATAGAGCATTTGTATAGTGTGTAAAAAGCCCTGGGTTCAACCTCTAACACTACAGGAAAAAGAAAAAAAATCCATAAAATATAACTACCTTGTCATTCAGCTACAGTACTCTCAAGAACATACCCAAAGGGATCTAAGTCAGCATACCACAGAGACACCTACACATCCGTGTCTATGCGGCCCTCTTTACAATAGCCACTGTGGTTCCTGCCCAGATGCCCATCAACAGATGAATGGATGAAGAAAATGTGGCATATAACACCATGGAGTTTTATTCAGACACAAAGAATGAAATTATGGCATTTATAGGAAAATAGACAGAACTAAGTAAAATAAGCCAAGCTTAGAAGGATAAATTCCACATATTCTCTCATATATGGAACTTCGATTTTGATATAAGCAAAAAAGAAACCATTTGGGAAGGAGGCTCGCACAAAAGGGGAAGGGAGACAGGAGATGGTGACGAGGGCTGAACACAGTCAGAGTACACAGTACTGTAATACACTTGATGAAGATGTTATTATGAAACCCTTGCTATACACACTTCACGTATACTAATAAATTCTTGGGAAGAAGTGACCGGGACAAAAAGCAGACAAACCAATCACTGGGGAAAGATAAGACAAAGGCAATGAAGCGGAGGCTACTAGGTGAAGTGCATCATGGGACAGTGACTGGGAAGTATCAGGAGGAGCGGATGCGAGGGTGGTAATGTGGGTGATGATACCAAGAATGGGCTCACCGGCAACATACACAGGAGTCAGTACTGTGGCACGGGGGTGTAATTACGAGCTTTGCTGAAGGCTGAACAGTCAGGAGATGGGAGGCAGTTCTAACCTGTGTCCTGATCAAGCAGGAGTGAAAGGATTAAAGTGGGCTGTACAGGGAAGTGGAGGGCAGAATGTCTCTCCCTCCAAGGATCAGTGGCACAGTCTGCCGCAGTGACAGCCCAGCTGTTCCACCCTGCAGCTGGAGATGGCAGGCCTCGCTTTTAAAAAGCCCTCCTGGGATCTACTCACTCAACCTGACTGGCAGCGTAGTGGGGTCATCTGGCTCCCTTGATCTGAGATCTGACTCAGTTACCTTCCCACCAGGTAATTTTGCTCTCTAAAAATGCCGCTAACTACCTAGCAGAGAATTATTTTCCAACAAGTGGGCATAAGAAAATATTGAAAGGTGACTGCCATCTCTGTAGGTGTTTGTAAATTGAGGATGATTATCACTGCTCTCCCCTGTATCAGGACCTTCCCTGCAGGGCTCACAGCAGTGTTGTGCCTACAAGGCCCAATTATGATCCCTGCCTGAAAATCTCATAAAGACCTCATTTCACACAAGCTCCAGGCTTACCCAAAAATTGAAAAGTAACTTTCCTACGGAAAAAAAGCTTCCTTTCCAAGCATGCCTTGAGGAAGAAGCTCTAAGACCTTCACGGTCTATAACCCCAAATATTGGAAAGATCTGAGATCTGAAGATTCTGCTAAAGAACCACTGCCTCAATGGAAATCTGATATGTCAAAAACTCAAGGACATCCGTGGCCTCATGCAGCCTCTTAAACAGCACGGTTTGACTTTCTGATACAGAGGGAATCAGTGGTAAAGGGAAGCTCAGTAGACAGCAGCCAAGCAAAACCGTTTTGGAAGCAGTCCATCAGGATGGGGAATTAAAGGTTCGCCACTTCCTCTCAGTTGAACTATGAAATCCCTACCTGAAGGATGGAAGCAGATATTTGAAGAGAGGGAGAGGGAGAGGGAGAGGCTTGGAGAAAGAGCAGAAGTCTAGAAGTCTGAGTTTGTGTAACTGCCGTGGAGTAAGTAGATTTGACAGTCAGAGAAGTGCCCAGATCAAAATAGGAAGGGACAGTTATGAATTTAGCAAATGCCAATCAAACCTTTGATTAGAATGTATTGGTGATTCTTCAAAAAGATGGTAAATAATCAGAATAAAAAGGCCCCCAAGAGCTGATAGAACTTAGGGAAGGAAAGTGGGACCAGAGGACTAGGTTAGATATGTTTGTTGGCTTCGTGGGGCTTGTCTTCTTTTGGGGAGTACTTATGAATCCATTCAAAAATCAGACTCTAAGCTC
>CABHPQ010157917.1:0-12520 GCA_902168405.1 Peromyscus aztecus | reverse complement strand
GGGTGACAGCAACCACAAAAGGCTCAATGGTGTCCTGACGTCTTGAGATTGAGAAAAATGATACAATGATTGGTTCTAAGATGGTTCTGAGGCAGGGTCCTGAGGTTGTTGTGAGTCAAGCCCACTAGATACCACCACAGGGATGTTCTCAAAGCTGAAAGGAAAAGTTTTATTGCCAGCCAGCAGCTGCACAGGGAACTTGCCCAAATCATGCAGTCCCGAATCCTTACAGTTCTTTATCTTTTATGCACAAAAAGCACCTCTGTATTGTCACACTTCAGTTAGCAAGAAGCAGAACTACAGAAGCCAAAACGCAAGGTTAGTACTTTTAGGGACTTTCCTAGAAGTAGGGACTAGGTCTTTGTTCTCATTTTGGCAGGTATTAGGACCTATGTATTGGATTTTAAGGTCAGAATTGTGCCTATAACACAGCATTATCCATGCTAAGGGCTGGGGGTTGTTACATTCCCCAATGATTCTGTGGATATGAGTCAAATTGTGGACTCATCTTGAAGCAGGGGTTTATATAGTCCCCTCAGAATTAACAATTTGACAGAATTTACTCTCTGTTTTACATAGTTAAGTAGGCAGTTGAGTAAGCAGGGTCCTTTAGTGAGGGCTAGGAGCAAAAAGATCAATGGCCCAGCAATAGACTTAAGCAGAGTAGTCAACCAGGGAGAGCAAGAGAACAAGAGTTGATATCAGCTGTCAGATCCTTGGCATCTCTTTTCTCTTTCCTTAATGTTATTTCTGACCATAGCTAAACTTCCTCTAATCACTCTTGACTAGTTAGCATAGAAGCAACAAGTTTCTCCAGTACCATACAGAGACGTCCTTGTTTCGTGAAGAGGAGACCCAATCCTCTGCCATTCTGAAGAACAACCTCCTCAAAGGAGTCTATCTGGGTTTCTAGACAGGAAATCAAATTTTCCAGATGGCCCGGGTCTATGCCCTTATGAGCACTGACTTTCTGAAAGTTTTTGCCCACCACAATTAGGGCTGGAGTTTCAACTGCTACAGAACCCATTATGCCTGCCCCCACCAACAGGGAAATTAGAATGGGGATGGCTGTCCACACATGGGGAAGACCAGAATGTAGATTTCGGTGGGCCCTGCCCTCTTCCCCATTATAGATAAACACCTGTGGTATGATAAAGATGCAAAGGAGTGGGGTCTCCTCCAGTGCAAACAGTTCAGAAGACGCACCATTGGTTAAACCATTAATGCAAGCAGGCCAGATAGTCTCTGGGGCTTGGAAGTATACTCAGACACCATTCCCAGAGTTAATCTGCTATGTGTGGCTACAGGAATCTGTATGGGGAGACTATTTAAGGGGAACCTTGGTAACATTAAGCAGGCATTCTTTCCTCGGAGGTCCCCCAGGATAAGCTTATGTTGGTCCCATTTACAGTTATAAAGATTGGAAGTAGAGCTTATTTGATTAATCTCAATCCCAACATAGTATGGGAGTTTAAGGTTCATGAATAGCCAGCAGTATTTATCTATCTCTCAATGAGAATGGACAAGGAACTCCTTATAGCATCCCAAACACCAAGGGGCTGGCTTCTACTGCTTCCTAGATCTTTAACCCCATGGTTTTCAAAGGAGTTCCTGGGGAAATTGGAGTTTGGGGGCTTGCTGCCTTAGGGGGCTCATATTCTGGGGGTACTAAGATGGGCCTATTTGGGCCAATGGGCTGGATAATCCTGAAAGGGAGGGGGAGTTGGATAGTAAATTTGTTGCCTGGGTCTCAAATATTTACATAAAACCTGACTTTCCAGGTTCTACCAATTCCCCACTCATGATCTTCAGTTTCCTATCAGGCCCTAACCTTTATAGACATGGATTCAAATGGCCCGACACCACAGGCAGGTTGTGATGGTTTCCTTTCTAGCTATGAAGGAGTCAGTGTGGCCCTAAAAGGACTCAGTTTTACAACCCCACTGAGTACAGTGGTATTTTCCCAGCTCTTGGCAGTTTGGAAATGGGGCATGGGCAGGGCAGGCTTAGTATCAAGTAGATTAGAGCCCCCTTTTTCCAATAGTGGGCCCATAGCCCCAGGAGAGCACTGTTTTGTGGCCTCTTCTTCCAGTTGCCTTTGGATGTAGTATTTTATAGAAATTCACCTGGGAGGTGGATTGGATCTCAGTGGATAATATAGCTATAAGCTTCCTGGTTTCAATCTTTCTTAATTCCCACACCCAGGGTCTTGGCTTATGGGGGTTATGGGCCTTGTCCACTGGAAGACAAAGTAGATAAAATAGGACAATAGTCACCAGGCTTGTGTCAGTCTTATCTTAAGCAGGTCAGAGGCCCTGGTGATGAACCATCTATTATTGTCTTTGGTAGCCTCCTTCAGTGGGGTTCAGTGGGTCTATGGGGTGACACCAGTGACCTTCACTGCTGGAGTGGTGGTAGGGACCATAGGGTCTGGGCCTTTCCATGTGAGGTCCGGGCTCTTGGTTGGCATCCTCTTTACTCACCCAAGGTCGCCAGGCTGGAAGCTGTGGGCAAGCTCAGACTTGGGCAAGGGTATAGCCTCATGAACCATCTGAGGAATCCGGGCTTATTGCAGGACCTATGAAGACTTGAATGTGGAATGGTTAGCAATTTCTGCCTTATGAACATCTCTGAGCTTAGGGAGGAGGGAGGATGCCTACCAAACATAATTTTAAATGGTGAGACATTCCTGTTTGGGGTGCATCTGACCCTTAGGGGGGCAAAAATAGGGGGTTGGTCCAATTTTCAGGCATTTCAAGGACATTTTAGGAAAGTTCCCTTCAGGACTCTACTCATCCTTTCTATTGTCCTGAGTTTTGTGGCATATAGGCACAAAATATAGTTTTCAATCAAAATTTAGTATCCTTGCCAGATTTGGGGAAACTTTGGCCATGCATGCTAGGCCATTGTCAGACCCCAGGGAGAGAGGCAGGCAAAACCTAGGAATCAACTCTTGAAGGAGTTTCTTGGTGACCACTGACGCTGTCTCCATTCATGTAGGCTAGGCTTCTACTCATTCAGAGAATGTCTATGAAAACGAAAAAATACTTATACCCAATAGTGATGGGTTTGATGTTCTCCAGGGGTGCTTCCTCAGGCACAGATCCTTCTGGGGCTTTTCTTCCTCCTTTGGGGCTCACTTTTGTACAAGTGGTACATCTGAACACTATGTCTTTCACAAGATTGTCAGTCACAAGACTGTCACTGACATATCTGACTCCATTCTGAACAAAACTACTCACATCTGTGTACAGTACCTCTTCTACTTCTCACAGCAGGACATCTGATAGGTCAGATCTGATGGATTGGATCACTTCAGTCACTCCCAGACAATCACAGAGTGGCTCTGTTGGGTTGTCATCTGGCTGTATGATGGCTGGGTTCGTAGCTAAAGTTTTACAGTCAGATACAGGCCTGTTCCAGGAAAAGTCCTTGCTAAAGTCTTATTTGGGTGTTGGATATCCCCCTCTCTGGGGTGCCTCTACCTAGTGAGAGGTGGTTAGAAATAGTTCCTGGCCCAAGGTAAGTTTGTCAGCTTCTTTTACCAGCATGTCTGTAATGGTGAGTGCCCACAAACAAGCCATCCCACCTGCAGAATCAATCCTTTTGGATAGGTAGGCCACTGGCCTCCTCCAGGGTCTCAGTGCCTGTACAAGGATTCTCTTGGCAATCCTTGGGACTCATTCATGTACAAATAGTAGGACTTAGAGACATCCAAGAGGGTTACAGCCGGAGTAGAGATAAGCTCTTTCTTCAAGGCCTCTAAAGCTCCTTGTTAGGAATCAGTCCATTGTAGCATCAGGATGTCATCAGTAGTAGTAAACAATGACTTGGCTGACTCCATGAACCTAGGTGTCCACAATATCTAACTGGGTCCAGAAATTCCTGTACTTATTCCTTTGCTTTAGGTACAGAGATCCATAGGATTGCCAAGATTTGGCTTTGGGACATTTGTTTGTCTCCTTCCAAGTTGCACCCCAAGTAGGTGACACAGGATGCACAAAGTTGGACCTTGTTGGCTGAGACTTGGTACCATAGGGCTGCCTTTAGTGTCTCTAACAGGACGTCAGTGGCCTTCTTACACTCCTCCTTTGTTTCTGAAGCTTTAAAGAGTTCATTCACATACTGTAGCAGGGTGCTCTAAGGATACCTCTGCCAAAAAAGTCAAAGGTAAGTACTTAAGGTCTTGTCAAAGAGTTTGGGAGAGCCTTTGAACCCTTGTGGCAACCTAAGTGGCCCTTAAATTCTCCCTCAAAATCAGTCCATTCAAAGACAAAACTGGGTTGGTTTATAGGTGCCAATGGGAGGTAAAATAAGGCATCATTTAAGTCCAGAACTGTATATACTTATTTCTCTGGTGGCAGGAAACTCAGGAAGTTGTAGGGGTTATGAACTACAGGGGGGATGATTTCTACACTTGTGTTACCTTACTGAGATCCTGCACTGGTCAGTAGTCCTGTGTGCCAGGATTTAGAACCAGGAGTAGGGAAGTGTTCCAACAGGACTGGCAGGAGATGAGGATCTGGCTTCCCATAACCTGTTAATATGTTTAGCAATCCGCTGCATGGCTTCCCAGCTCATAGGATACTGTTTGACCTGTACTGGAGTAGCAATACTCTGTAATTAGATGGCAATGGACACTCAGTGGGTGGCCAATCCTGGTGGGTTATCCTCAGGCCCGACTCCAGGGTATTTCCGTTGAAATTCTATAGGTATCTTGTACCTTGAACATCATTTTGGGGTACTTGATTTGGCTGGAGGGGTATTTCTTCATCATGGGTCAGGTCACAAGAATATGGGCTGGAGGCTGATTAGGACATAGGGCAGTGGCTTCCTCAAAAGATATGGGGGCCTATAGATGCCAGATACCTGCTTCAGCAGGGTTCAGATACCCAAGGAGGTGTGGAGTCAGGGAATGGAGGGGCACTGATACAATCTGAAGGAGAATCAGGATGGTTGCCCACATGTTTATTGAAAAAAGGATAGAACTTTTATACTCTATAGTTGCACATAGAATTAAATGGGAAAAAGGAAGCATGTGAGCTAGGGTGTGGCTTGAGATCAGGGATTGAGGAAGATAGCATTGACCTTGACAGGTTAATTGGCACCAGTCATATGTTAATGGAAAGGCCACAAATTCCTCTTGCCAGAGATAAGAATGTCTCCCTTTTTAGCAAGCCAGAACTTTCTTCAAGCTCCTGAGGGAATAGGGACTTTTGTTCAAATGTCTGACTTTGGGAAAAGGACTTTCTGGGGAGAGCAGACACTCCATTATAGAATATTGCAGTTTCTTGTATGACTTAATGTGGTGGTATTGTGTTCCCCAAAATATTGTGTACCTTAATAAACTTATCTGGGGTCAGAGACAGAACAGCCACAATATTAAACATGAGGATAGGCAGTGGTAGCATACGCCTTTAATCCTAGCATTCCAGAGACAGAAATCCCTCTGGATCTCTGTGAGTTCAAGGTCACATTGGAAATGGCCAGGCGTGGTGACACATGCCTTTAATCCCAGTAAACCAGCCTTTAATCCCAGGGAGTGGTGGTAGAGAGCAGAAAGGTATATAAGGCGTGAAGAAACTCGAGGCATTTGGCCTGGGTAGGCATTTGGCCTGGAGAAGAATTTGGGCTGGTTAAGAATTCAGGCTTCTAGCAGCAGTTCAGCTGAGAGTCATTCGGATATGAGGACATAGAGGCTTCCAGTCTGAGGAAGCAAGACCAGCTGAGAAGTTTGCCAGGTGAGGTTAGCTGTGGCTCGTTCTGTCTCTCTGATCTTCCAGTGTTCACCCCAATACCTGGCTGAGGTTTGATTTTATTAATAAGAACTTTTAAGATTCATGCTACAACTTAATTTATCCAAATAGCTTTAAAGTGTGCAAAGAAGAGCTTGACAAGTATTACTATGAACCTGAGTAGACCTTAAGAATTTATAAATCTTGATTATCAAAGATACCTTATTTACTCAAGTATATGTTACTTATCTAAACTTTCTAGCAGCTTGGTATTAACTTGTATGGGAGTAGACAGAGTTATTGAACTACATGTTTCCACAGTGGTAGAGATTTTTTTCCAAAGAATTATTTTGTCTAAAGAGGTTGCCATTTTTTACATTTTCATACTTCACCAAAGCTCACACAAAATTTCCCAAAGTGAAAGGCATAAGGGAAAAGATCTTATTAATAAAAAACCCAGAGCTGGGTATTGGGGTAAATTCTGAAAGATCAGAGAGACAGAACAAGCCACAGCCAACCTCACCTGGCCAACTCCTCAGCTGATCCTGTTTCCTCAGACTGAAAACTTCAGAGTCCTTACCTGAAAGGGTCTTAGCTGAACTGCCATTTAGTTCCTGTCTCCTCACATCTTATATACTGTTCCTCACCCAGCCATGTCACTTCCTGGGGTTAAAGGCATTTGAGCTTTTCAAGCAAAGGCATGAGATTTCAAATACTGGCATTAAAGGCGAGTACCACCACTACCTGACTCTGTTCCCAGTATGGCCTTGAACTCACAGAGATACATGAAGATCTCTGCCTCCCAAGTGATAGTATTAAAGGTGTGTGCCACCACTGTCTGGCCTCTATGTCTAATCTAGTGGCTGGCTCTGTCCTTTGATCCTCAGATAAGTTTATCAGGATATACAATATATTGGGGTACACAATATAACACTACAAGGGAGTTTAACACATGGAGAATCATTTAAAAATGAAGGTAAAAAGATGCTGGAGAACTGTAATCTGCAATGTCAAAATACTGGAACTTTGTCAAGCAGCAATGGTCCTCATGAGGTCCATACCACTTATGTTTAATAATAAATCTCTCCCAATGAGAGAATAGGGAAAGTCTGGTGTGACTAGGAAGCAGTTGTCTAAGAGGTCAACCAGGGAATAAAAGTAGTCTATCCAATCTATTGCACCTTGGACAGCTGTCCATTGAGAAATCACTGGTCCCAGGATCTCGGTCAGGACTGAGCGGGCCAATCCCAGCTGGGCAAATTCCAAACTCTGCATCTCCATGCCTTATGTTAAAACACTCTTCAGATCTCCAACTCCATTCAGCTCTTGACTGCAACATACTTCTTTCTCTGGGGCTAGTTCCACTCCCTGTTAGCAACTCTCTTTGGCAGGTATCCCACAGCTATAGCATCTCCATTATCTTGGGGTCTCCAAGGCAATCCAGGCTTCACCTTCACAGCTTCACAAAATGGGCTCTCAAGGCCTCCATTCAGGGACACCCCTGACACATGCCTGGAATCAGCAGATTTCCTTATATTTGGAGGCAAATTCCATAACCCGTTTCTTCTATCCTTATCTCTAAAGCCAGAACATGTGGCCATAGCTGCCAAATCTACTGCTTGCTGGGACTGGAACATGGCCCTCTCATTCAATTACACCTTCACCAGCTTTCTGTTTTTGATTGTTACCTTTACTGTATACAAGCTTGGCTGTCCTTGAACTTACTCTGTAGACCAGGCTGGCCTCAAACTCAGAGATCCACCAGCCTCTTCCTTCCAAGTGTTGGGATTAAAGTAAAGTTGTGCATCACCACACCCGGCTCTAAGCTCTTCTTTAATTCCTTTTCACAAATTGGAAATTTAGCTGGGTGGGATCTTGCCCTGAGGTCACCACTCCCTTTATTCAATTTCTTAGTTCATTTATCTCCCTGAACACAGGATTTAGCTCAATTCCACTTCCTGGTACTCTTTTCTCAATCAGTACATTTTGTATTTTTATTTGTTCAACTTGCTCCTTTTCATTATAAATCTTCATCAGAGTTAACACTAATAAACACACAACAGAGTCTATACTAGGCTGTTTTGAGAGTTCCTCTGCCAAAGGAATTAATTCAAACCTTTTCACTTTAGCCTTAGGCAGATTCTTTGGACAAAGAGCAAAAAGCACTTTCTTCACCAAAATATCACAAGAATGCTCTCTAGGTGACACACTAAAATTCTTCTCCTCTGAATCCCCTTGACCCTCCCACCCCCTCACCCTTGTTCAAATAACTCAGCACCACTGTCTTCTATGCTCCTACTAGTATGGCCAATGAAGCAGCACTTAAAGCATTCCACTGCTTTCCTAATCCAAACTTCCAAAGTCCCTATTCCTTCAAATAAAAACATGGTCAGCCCTATCGTAGCATTACCCTAGTCCCTGGTACCAGCTTCTGTCTTGGTTAGGGTATCTATTACTATGAAGAGACACTATGACCATGGCAACTCTTTTAAAGGAAAACATGTAATTGAGGTGGCTCCCTTACAGTTCAGCGGTTCAATCCATTATCATCATGACAGAAAACATAGTGGTGCGCAAGAAGACATGGTACTGGCTACATCTTGATAAGAAGGCAACAGGAAATGGACTATGACAAGGGGAGTAGCTTGAGCATAGGAGAACTCAAAGCCCACCCCCACAGTGACACACTTCCTCCAACAAGGTCACACCTACTCCAACAAGGCCACACCTCCTAATAGTGCCACTTCCTTTTCAAGGCATTTTCTTTCAAACCACCACATCTTTCTTCCCCAACTTGCTTTTTGGTCATGGAGATTCATTGTAGCAATAGAAGCCCTAACTATGATATACCCCCTACTTTTAATGTTACTCTGGGCTCCAGGAGGCTCAGTGGAATGGTGCCCTGGACCCATCAGTCATTACCCAAATAAAGAATGAGGCATTCTTCTTCCCTCTTCCAGTTTTGACATTCATTCTTCCAATGTCCTTTTTGCTTACAACAAGCATATTGGCTCTTTTTCTTAGGTGTTCTCCCTCTGGGTCTTCCTGAGTACTTCCACTACTGTTTGAGTCAATCTTTTGCTTTGCTTTTCTTCTACATAGTCACAGATATTGTAAACTCTTTAAGAAATCTCTGATAACCAGGATCTATTCATACCTCAAACTCTTCTAACTTCTGAAGTTTCTTTCTAATATCTGGGACTAGCTGCATAAGAAAAGCAATATTGGTTGCTCACTGATTATTGGCATGTCTGGGTCTGTGGAGGTCAACAACTGGTAGGCCTCACACAGGCACTCCAGGAACGCAGTGGGAAATTTGGGGGGCTCTTGTATAACCTTACTTACCTCAGATCTGTGGTTTTCCTAGCAGCTGTCTTTAATCCTCCTAAAAGGGCATAGTGAAATAGTGAAATTGTCCATATCCTCCTTACCTTTGTTAGTTTGGGGATCCAAACTGTCAGGTCAGGCAGAAGGGAAAATTGTCTCCATTGGAGCTTCACTGTCCAGTATCAATCCACCACCCAGCCAGAAGGCAGCTTTCCTTTTCCTGATCCTTTTCCACTCCTCAGCCATGAAGAGGGGGGCCAGGAGCTGTTGGCAATCTTCCCAGGTCATCTGGTAGATGTAAAAGGCTGTCTTGGGGAAACTAATGAGAGCCTGAGGATTTTCAGAGAATGGTGGGTTCCAAGATTTCCAATTATACAGATCATTGGTTGAAAAGCAGACATAAACCATAAAAGGGTAAAGGGGAACCTTCAGGTACTGTGTGCACTAGAAGCAGCTCTCTTAGAGGGAGGATGGGTTTTGCCTCTGCCCCAGGGAAATTTCTGAAGCCCCCACAGCCAGAGCCACTCCACAGGTGTTGAGGAGAGAGGGGGCCTGAGGTAGAAGAGACTACCTCTTCCCCACCGAGCATGGCCAGAGGGAACTATTTCCCTCTCCCTGGCTGTGGCCAGGAGCCGCATTATGGTATACAGAAGGGGAAAGTCAAGTTCCTGGGTAACCTGGCCAAACCAAGAGGGTTCAGGTACCCAACAGGAGGGCATGGGTCTTAAGCCAGGAGCATAGGTCTTGTACCACAGCAAGTCACTGGTCAATACGGGGAAACTGGTTGAAGTGTCTGGGGTCTCTAACCACCACATTTCAAAAACCCTGAACCATCTTGGGGTCCAGAGATCCTTCACTGGCCACCTGACTCCAAAGATGGGCCAATCAATTTCATAGAAGGTCTGAAATTTTCCCAAAATACACATTATATCCTTCCTTTTTCATAAAATTCTCCAAGAAAATTTTCTTGAATGCATTTCAACAGTGCCTTGGGAATGCACACTTCCCTCACATTTTATATTTGTTTCCCCCAACCAACTGCCAGAAACGTACAGAGATACACACAAACAGGCAAGCAGCAAAGACAAACAGGGGTGGGCACCACACAGACTTAAACCGTGGGTACAGTGATGTCTCACGTGGATCATAAACACTGGTAATAGGGCCATGCCCTGTCTTTCATTAGTGTCCAATTCAGAGGACACTATACATAGCCTTCTCTCTGGAGGTGACAGATTTAGATGACTTTCTGTAATTTCTCATTTTAGGGTAGAAGCATTGGGAACCTCTTGGAATGTAGGGCTAGAGGTAATAGTTCATGGGGCCCTGGAATGCCTCGGGGTGCATACTCCCTAGAAACTGCCCATTTTCCACACTATTGCCCCAGAGGGGATCCAAGACCCCAATGTTCTAGAGTCTCAATCTCTGGGGATTTCGCTGGGGCCTCCAGAATATTGTGAGGTAAGCTCACCAAGGACAATCACACAGACACTTTTAAAGCAAAAAGGAAAGTCTTCATTACTGGTTGGTAGTTGCATGGAGGACTTGTGCAAATCATGCAGCCCCAAGCTGTACATCTCTTTGTCCTATATGCACAAAGCAATATATCCTGATTGTCACACTTCAGTCAGCAAGAAACAGAACTATAGAGGTTAACATCTTTAGCATATTTAGGGACATTTTCCCCAGGGACTTTCCTAGAACTATGACTATGGTCATTACTCTCAGTATGGCAGGTGTTGGGGCCTATGTTCAGGGCTTTAAGGTCATATGGTCAGATATTAGCATCATGCTAAGATCTGGGGGCCTGATACAAGGTCATATTTCTTCTCCCCATTGATCAGAAAGCAGAATTTTCCTTTTTTTTAAAGATGGATCGTGATTGTTTGATAGGTGATTGATAGCACTCAAACTTGGAGACATTTCTTATCCCTGTTCATCAAAGCCTTTCAAGTACAAGTAAATAAGGATAGGGAAGGGTTAATCCTTTACTTTGGGTATGTTGATGCAAGGATTTAGTAGGCTAATATTAAAAGTTGAAACCTCTCAAGGGTTGTCTATATGTATGATGTTTACCCTTCCTTTTAGAAATAAACACTTTTACATCAAGTTGTCTTAAGGAAGGGAGGAATGTAGTTCATCATAAGTTTCCATCTGATCAAGTTTTATAATGAGATTTTGGTCATGGAGTTTGTATTTCTATATATGTTAATATACAAATACAGAGTTACACAATATATATTGGAATAAAGATGACAGATGATAGATACATAGATGATAGATGATAGATAGATAGATAGATAGATAGATAGATAGATAGATAGATAGGAGATAGATGATAGATAGATATTAGATAGAAGTGAAAGGAAGATGAATTATTTCTAGTCATATTTATTCATTCTGCATCCCAGTGCACTTAATAGAAGCCAGTCTTTGCTTTCTGAGCAATTATACATTCAGACACAAACTACTGCGGTGGATGCCAGAAGGATATTGCATCCCACCTGAATGCAGATAAGTCTGTAGTCCTCAGAGGACAGCCAGACACTACTGAATCCTTGGGTGCAGCGCTTTTGGCCAAAGATCTGAGTTTGTTGAGTTTCTCAGAGGCCATGGCTGCTGAAGGCCAAAATATCATTAAACAATCCCTAGCAATAGTCTTAAAAGGCAGGATTCTTTGGCCCCCAGCCCAGGGGGATGCTGTGATTCTACATGTTTATTGACATGAGCCAGGTATCTGTGCCGAAACCTACCCTAACTTTCTCAGATCTCCTAGCCAGTCTCCACAAGCTGGAAGCAAAACAGCTCAGTTTCAAGGCAAAAAGCTGCACCCAGTGATGAAAACCCAGGGCTTCCTCAAAGCAGGCTGGTATGTGGCTTTCCTCCAGCCCCCAAACAAGAGGGAAAGAAGTGACAAATTCTGAGCCAGCTTAAGAATCTGACCAGTGGCTAGCAAACTAGCAAAGAGAACAACATGTTTTAGAGGAAGGGGGATTTATTCATGGACACCTGTCAGGGGCTGTCATTCCTCTGGCTGAAGTATAGTCTGCATTTTACCATGACATAAATCAGCTCCTCCTGCACTTAATAACTCTTCTTTATGGGTTTCTTCCCACTCATAAATAAACCTCATTCCATATGGATATTCTGCAAAAAGCCTCCTTGATTTGCAGCACTGTTCATTGGTAGCAGTACATGCCAGTCCCATATTACAACGGGGCTTTACTACAGTCATCCCCTTTTGGGAGAATGCTCCCTTCCTTGGGGTAAGGTCAGCCTTGAAGAAGGGTTCCTTCTAAAATGTTCTCATTGTGTGCACAAGAAGAGCTTATCATTCAAAGGTGGAGAATACTGTGGAGAATAGGCTATTTCTTCCCAAAGAGACAGGGATGAATTTCAGGTTCAGCTCAAGTATGACAGGGCTGGAAGCCACATGCTTCTTACTGGGGGCTGGGTGG
>CABHPQ010157915.1:61306-71644 GCA_902168405.1 Peromyscus aztecus | reverse complement strand
TGTAAGTCTATGGGGGTATGTGTGTATGGTGTAAGTCTATGGGGGTACGTGTGTATGGTGTAAGCATGTGCATGTATGTGCAGTGCACATGCCCATGCATAGGCAAGGAGGACAGAAGAGGATGCCCTGCTCCATCTGTTCACCTTGAGATAGGACTTCCTTGAGACAGCGTCTCCATTTTAAACCATATTGTTCCATCATTATTTTTTGCTATCCAGTTTTTCAGTTTCTTATAAATTCTAGATATTGACCCTTCAAAAGATGTAAAGGCAAACACAAAAGATTTAGGTGGGCTAGCATGCTACTTTGATTTAATACAGTGAACAGAATTTAGTAGAAAAGAGATGTTAAGATGTTTCAGTTATCTTCCTCGTTGTGCAACCAAAGGCCTCACAGAAGCAACTTGAGGGAAGGAGGGTTCACCTCATGGTTCCAGAAAATGCAGGCCACGATGGTTAGAAAAGTATGACAGAGCTCATGGTGGTGGGAACATGTGGCTGGGACTCTTCACATCTCCACAGACAAAGATTCAGAGGGCTCCTCTGGCTTTCTCCCTCTTTTCTGATTTTCAGTCCAGCACCCTAGAGCGTGGGATGGTGCCACCAGCATTCAGGGAAGATCTCTTCCTCTTCTAATCCTCTCTGGAAATGGCCTCACACACATCCAAAGGTGCTCCCCACTAATGCTGCAGGTGTTTCTTAATCCAGTCAAGTTGGCAGTGAAAATGAAGCATTTCACAGATTTAACCTAAAATTCATGACTAAATGCATGATAATTATGGCTACTGCTGCAGTGAATTTCAGTGCTCATCAGCATTGAAGGCTGATAACTGTAAGTAATTCTTAAAAATTTTATCATACTTATGTGGAGTTGCTTTTCTGCTGTAGTCTGTTTTAGTTTGCCAGCCAGCAACTATTTACTGTAACTTAAATGGTGAACTTTGCCCTGGACTCAGCACCAGAAACTAGGCATTAGGAGATAAGGTCTGCTTCCCCCCACACCACTGACTTCTAGGTTAGAAGAGAGACAGAACAGACATACATAAAATGGCTATGGAGCAGGACAAGGCCTCAGTGTCTGTGAGGTTGGCTGCTCTCAGAGCAGCAGGGTTGCTACTGTCCAGTTCTCTTTCTAGGTATTTTAGTCATTGTCTTGCTAGTTGCCATGGTTACATAAGAGCTTTGATATTTTCCCCATAATCCTGTCCATGCAAACACCAAACACTTAATTGTGATCTGGTACTTTGACCAGTGCCAAAATAATATCGTCAACTTGGCAATTGTGGAGTGTGGGGGGCCGTTCTCGGGTTCCTTGTGGCTTTACCCAGCAGATCCACATAGAGGATGATTAGGACCACAGGCCTGAGTGCAGGTGTCTGAGATGGTCTGCACTTGGCTGTGCTGGGGGAGGAGGTCATTTGCTCCACCCCCTTGGTGTCTCTATAAAAACCCTGGGGCAGAGACAGTCGGGGCCCATTGGAAAAGGTTCCAGGCCCTCTCGAGGCTATCCTTTATTTTCTATCTGTTTATCTCTGCGATATTCTCCACAATAAATCCTTCTATCTAATATTTCCTGCTGCTCACACTCAAGAAAACTCTGGGAAGCTGTGGGGGTGGTGGGTAAACGCCCCACAGTGGAGATACTTGCTCTTTTCTAAGGTTGCTTCTTCCTGGTCTCCTATGACTACATGAGCTGAGGAAAAGAAGATGAAAACTTTCCAAATCCTCAAAGAGATGTCCTCAGTGCTTCAACCTCCAAGGCTCTTAGCTCGTTGGGGAATTCTTGGCTCTGTAGTGGTTTTTTCAAAGTCTGAACAAGCTGATTTCCCACCCTATCAGGCACACAAAATGGAGGAAAGGCAGAAGCAGGAGTAGCTGCTGGAATGAACTGGGGGGTGACAAGACAGAGACGTGATGGAAGAGGTGAAGAGTAAGAAGGCGAAAAGCAAATCAGCCAAAGCGATTGGCCAACCAAATCCAAACTTTGGTATCAGTCCATTTCTCCAGAAGACATCTCAGGCTTGCGTAGTGTTGCTGTGAGATACAATCACCTTCTGGCATGAACTCAAAGGAACCAAGGTCTTTGAAGAACAGACCATGTTTGAATCACTCTCTGGAATCCAGGTCTTAGCTACTCATCTAGTATACCGATCCAGGCCGTGTTGGGTGTTGGTGAGGCACTTCTGGTGTAAGCCATGACAAGGGAAATCCGGAACTTTGATGTTAATTGAGTTCAAAGCTTGCATCGAGTAGCATCCCTCTTCCTTATTTCCTGGTGACAGTTCGGGGAAATCCTAAATATTCGATGAGAAGTGAAAATTTTTCTGAACAAAGTCAGTGGGATAATTTGACAGTTATACCAGGTAGATAATGCCTTCATCATAATGCGAGACTTCATCCACGGTTCTGTTTTTGTGGAAATTCTCAGTGTCTGGATCTTATGAAAAGCTCTGCCTACACACACAGGTGTCTTTAGGGCCCCCTTCCCAAACTTAAAGTACTGTGTGTCCATTCTATGAGAAGTGCAGCGATGCCTGCAAAAGTAGAAGAATCATCTACACACCTTTGGTCTTTTTCTGTGTGGATGGTGAGTAGGACAGCATGACCTTGCCTGAGAGATGAGCGCCGAGAGAGCAAAGGAGACTCACTCTTCACTGAGAACTTGGTGTGATTTGGCAGTTTTCTGTTATATCCAATATGGAGGGGGTACTCAAAAAATTTAAAAGGAACACACACACACACACACACACACACACACACAAAACCGAGTTAATACATATTGGTCACCATTTACTGGTTACTGAATCCTCAAGAAACTGGAGTGCATAGTAGTGGTTCTTAACTCTGTCTGAACAGAAGACTCACATTTCAAAATGCTTGAATCATGCAGTAGATCCGGCCTGGCCTGGGGTTGGACGTGGGCCTCTGAATTCTTGAGCACTTGCAGGTGGTTTGAGTGTACATCCAGTATCAAGAGTCTCCAGTCTGGTGGGAGCTGAAGACACTGATGTTATAACCATAAGGAAAAAGCTGGGCTATCTACCACTCTGGGGGATGAGAAAGACTTGGTTGCTGTGATATAACATAGATCTGTTGAAGCTTGCAGGCTCAAATGTGAAGCAAGGCTTCCTGGGAAGGATTATTTCATGTGAGGCCTGAAGGATTCATGCCTTATTGGGTATCAGAATTGTGAGGAAGGCTTATAAAAAATACATAGCTGGGCTCCTTCCTCCACCAAGGTTTCCGATTGAGCAGATCTGGTGGGAGGGGCTCAAGAATTCACGAAGCTGGGGCTGTCCTGATTGTGAGAAGAGTACGTGTTGAGGTACACCGAACTCGGCACAGCTGTGGAGGAATGATTCTACTCCATGCACAAGACCCTAAAATAGTGTAGGGCTTCTGTGCGTATCTAATTCTGCATCATTTTTGAAGCACTAAGATTTAAGAATTTTCCCAGGTTACTAACTACTGTAGAAAAGCATCATTTTAAGGGGCTGGAGAGATGACTCAGCAGTTAAGAACACTGGCTGCTCCTCCAGAGGACCCAGACTTGATCCTCAGCACCCACATGACTACTCACAAATGAGTGTAACTCCAGTTTCAGGGTGTCTGATGACCTCTTCTGGCCTCTGAGGGCACCAGGCACACACATGGCGCGAATACACAGAAAACACCTCATTTTAAATTCCTACGTAGTGATTTACTGTGCTGGTTTCTATCATGTGACCCCTCTGGCTGCATATCCAGGTCTTTCCTTATGTGATACTGTTAGTCATACCTGCCGAGTCCTTGGAGAGGGTGTATTGTGCCTCTTCTAGCACGCCCTTTCTGCAATGCATAACTGCAAGCTGATGAGAAACTCCGCTGCAGTCACTGAAAGTCACTAGGCATTGTTCAATGGATGCATTTGAGAATCAGATGTATATTATGAGTATATTTGCCAGTGGACTCAGTTGTAATTAGGAAAAAGCACTTCATATGTTTACAAGTTTATTTATGACACACTAAGAAATGGAGAAAACAGATTCCGATTGTAAGGAGTGAATTCAGACACCCTCCTTTCACTGTATAAGGCTTCGATCTTCATAAAAAGGACATCATTTCTTCTCAAGGGATTAATAAATTGATGTTAGTAGCTCAATATCACCAAATCCAGTTTTAAGTGAATATTCTTTCCCGAATGCATAAAATTTGTAACACCGTAAGTCAATTTTCTTTTTAAATATATTTTATTAATTATTTAAGAAGTCTATGCAGTGTATTTTGATCATATTCACCCCACATTCCTTCTCTTCGCTCCTCTCAGGTCCGCCACCACCTTTTTATTCCCTCTCTTTTTAAAAATAATCCACCAAGACTCTAGTTTATGCTGCTCAGATACTCATGGGTGTAGAGCCTCTCCACTGGACTGCGGTCAGCCTACCAGGGCCCAGCACACTTTCAAAAACTGACTCTTCCTTCCCTGGAAGCCATTAACTTGAGTAGTTCCTCAGTTAGGAGTGGGGGCTCATGAGCACCCCCCCCCCCATGCTAGCATGTTGACTGGCTCGATCTTGTGCAGGTCTTCTGCAGGCGACCACAGCACTTGTGAGTCTGTGAGTACAGCATCCTGCCATCTCCAGAAGACAATGTTGCACTCCGGTGCTCCTCAACTTTTGGCTCTGAAAATCTTTCCACCCCAACCTCCATGATGGTCTCTGAGCCTTTGTTCAGGGTGTGATATGTGAAATGTCCCATTTGTAGCTGAACATTCCCTTGCATTATTCTCTATGCTTCAGCCAGTTGTGAGTTCCTGTGTTACCCACTGTTCATTACACAGAGAACATTCTTTGATGAGGTCTGAGTGCTGCGCTATTCTGTGAGTATTGAGATAAAAATTTTGAGGGCAGTTCCAACCATGGATTATTGATCTGACTTAGAGTGCCAGGCATGGATTTTCTCCTGTGGAATGGGTCTTCAGTCCGGTCAGAAAACAGTGTCATCTTTAAAACCTTTGTGCCACTGTTACATCTGTGGGCATATCTTGCCAGGTCTTTATGGTATAGCTCATAATGTTCACAGCTGTGTAAGGCTGTGGTTGACATTTTCCCCACGAGTAGCCTGCATAGCACCTTTGGGTACTTGGAAGCTAGCCGTCAGGGAAGAAGCTTCCTGGTCAGTAGCAGCTTGACTTTTTCATGTTCTATGGCCAGAGTGTGTTGTGTGTTCGGCAATATGGTCTTAGCATCAAGTTCTATTGGATAGCCAAGAGCAATGGTAATAGCTTATGTTGTTTTGGGGATCTCCAGAACACACCTGACCAATAACTTCAGGGATGGTATCCCGCACCTGGCACTGGGCTTTTTATTTAGCAACCTTTGGTTTTTAGGAGGAATATAATCCTGTTATGGTAACTCCAGTTAAACTCTTACACACACACACACACACACACACACACACAGTATGTATGAACCTTATAAAATGCTACTATGGAAATCAGTGTTCAGTTCCTCAAAAAACTAGAAAAACAGCTACCATATAATCCAGTTATTCCACTTCTGGGCACATAACCAAAGGAGGAGTCTATTTCCTACTAGAGAGACACATGTGCATCCGCTTTCATTCTTACTCCATTCACAATAACTAGGACATAGACACAGCCTAAGGGCCCACCAACTGTTGAGTGGACAATGAAAATGTAGTATCTGGATACAGTGGATTCTATTCAACTGTGAAGAAAAAGGAATTTGTGAAATTTTTAGGTAAATGGATGGAGCTGGAAAATATTATTGTGAAGTAACCCAGACCCAGAAAGGGAAACATCCCATGTTCTCACCCATACCTTGGTGTTAAATCTTTAGATTTTTGTGTTTAACTCAGAATCCAAGAAACTAGACAGACACCATGGGCAGGAGTGGGGGAACTGGGAGGGGAGAGTAGAATATAGGTGATAGAAGGGGGGTAATGGAGAATAACGGAGAAGGAGGGCTAAGTGGGAGGGCACGGGAGGGTAGGGCAGAGGACGGGGCAAGAGAGGAGATAACTAAAAAGTCAGTTAGTTTCAGCAACTCAGCGAGCAGCCATCAGCAAAGCCAGTGTTTATATATTGCCCCCACTAATACTACTTAATGGATTTTTCCATCAGAATTATTTAATCATCTTAACATGTGCTTACCGTTTTTGAGTCATTCTAAGAAAGCATCAGAGGGTTTAATGGTTCAACTTTGAGCTCATTCCATATACATTATTAAAGCTATCATTTTTATATTATGGCCAATTCTCTGCAGTGGGGACTGTAAAGGAAGACTAGGGTTAATGAGTGGGCTGAGCTAATTTAATAGTGGTTTATGGACTGGAGAACTATGAAAGCAAATTAGGGGGAACTCAGGATTTCTTTTCATATTGCCTTGCTAGATATCAAAACAGTTTTCTTCAATTTTATTTCATAGGGATCATTTTTCAAAAACATCAGTCCTGTCTTCTATGATAAATTATAATATGAAAATGTACTAAAATTGTCTGTAAAATGCTGGAGTTCTTGCAGTTTCTTCCATCGGTAATCTAGTAAGGTTAGACTTGACCTTGGCTTCACTTTGGTCTTTGCCAGTTCCCTGCCTGGAGAAGGCTCAGAACTGAGCGGTGGCCATCTTGCAGTGTGCAGAGTTTGGGGTGGAGTGGACCAAGAGAAGAAAATGCAAAGTCAGATAGTTATTTTCACCTACTTCAAGCATGGTAAAGAAGCCAATATTGTAAGACAGAGGATTTCCTCAGCTCCCCGACTGCATAACTCAGGGTAGAAGAAGCCGTGCACCTTTCCTCTTGCTTTCATAGACCAGAGATGCTAGTGAACAAAATATTTTAGGGTGATCAGGATGCAGGGAAACCCTTGGTTTCTTTTTGCGTATGGCAGGAGGCCAGAAAAACTTACTTTGGAGACAACACTCAAGCATCCTTTTCTTCCTTTTGACAGGGTTTCTCTGTGTAGCTTTGGTGCCTGTCCTGGATCTCGCTCTGTAGACCAGGCTGGCCTCGAACTCACAGAGATCCCCTGGCTCTGCCTCCTGAGTGCTGGGATTAAAGGCGTGTGCCACCACCATCCAGTACATCCTTTTCTTTAAAACAAAAATTAATGTTACTATTGTGAAAAGGAAAGCAAGTGATTAAGTTTAGACACTACACTCCTATCAGTGTTGACAATAAAAGAGTGCATTCAAATTACTATAGAATATTTCGATTTTCAGACTTTAAAATTTTTATGCCATTTGGTCTCTCAGTGTGCTTGTTTTCTGAATTTTTGAGTAGGGAAGTTAATGGTTCTGCCAACACTAAATATATCCCCAAAGGAAATTAGAAATATTCATTTAAATATATGAAATGGGGGAGGTGTTGCTAGAGTTTTCCTGCCTGGCCCGCAGTCAGGATAAATCTCTTTCACCTGCCAGTCCCACAGCCGCTCAGACCCAACCAAGTAAATACAGAGACTTATATTGCTTACAAACTGTATGGCCGTGGCAGGCTTCTTGCTAACTGTCCTTATAGCTTAAATTAATCCATTTCTATAAATCTATACCTTGCCACATGGCTCGTGGCTTACTGGCATCTTTACATGCTGCTTGTCCTGGCGGTAGCTGGCAGTGACTCCCTCCGCCTTCCTGTTCTTTTAATTCTCTCTGTTAGTCCCGCCTATACTTCCTGCCTAGCCACTGGCCAATCAGTGTTTTATTAGCAACACATTTGCCATACAGAACATCCCACAGCAGGGAGGGACTGGGCAGATTGCTCAGTCAGCAAAATACTTGTCTTGCAAGCATAAGAAACTAAGTTTGATTCCCCAAACTCTCTAAGTATGCTGAGCATGGTTGCCCCATGTAACTCCAGTGCTAGGGAGGCAAAGACAGACAGATCCCTGGGGTGCACTGGCCGACCAGTCAGGCATAATTGAGGAGCCTCAGGCTAAGGAGGGTGAACAGTGTTGCTGAGAAAGACACCTGAGGTTGTTCTCTGGTCTTTACATATATATGCATACATGTAAACATAAACTTCAACTATAAACATAAACACAAGAACATGCACACACATGCATAAAAATAAGTGTATGAGATGAGACTGTGTACGCAAATTTAATGAATAATGTTATTGGATATACTAGTCCCTTCTTGTCCTTTTTGACTACCCAAATTTAAAAAAATGTGAGGTTTCTGTGTAAGGCCTATTATTTTAATTGTTATTTTTTTATCTCAGTAAATGAAATATTTTAGAATGAATACAAAATATTCAAGAACAAAATCTTATAAATAGTATGCTCCTTTTTTTTTTCTTCCATTTTTTTTCCCTCACTGAAAGAAGACTGAGAGAGAGAGCACCTGTTTCAGCAGAGAATGTCAAAACAGGACTGGGTGTGTAGCAGAGCAGTTCCGTACCCCTGCGAGGCCTTGGCCCAGCCCCATTGCTGCAGACAAACAAAAACTCAACAAAGGAGAAAACCAAGATCAAGCATGCTACTAACAGCCCCTTGCTTAGCTTTCCCTAAGCTTAGCTGTTTTTTGTTTGTTTGTTTGTTTGTTTTTTGTTTTGTTTTTTAAGGATGGTTTGTAAATGTTTATTTCCATGGGAAGTAAACATCATTAATATCAAAGAGTCTAAAAGTAGCCTGTGTCCTCTACTTATCTCCACTGCATAAATACTCTCACAGTATTGGAAACAAGCACTTAATATTATGTGACCTTTATTGCTTTAAAACACCAAGGAATTGGTCATTTGTTCATACCCTGCAAAGAGCACGGTGGCTTCTTATTCCTCAGCTGCCCTTTAAAATCCCGTTACCATAAATCCAGTACTCATATATATTAAAAAAAAATAATTGCACCCCTTTGATGTGCTGTAGAACATACTGAGAACTATATTTAGGTGGTTATGTGAAAACCTCAGCTAAAGTCTCAGTTGTTAAAAAGCAAACCCTGGAGGGCAAAGTTGAGATCAGTTGGTACAGTGAGTGCCTAACAGTCATGAAGTCCTGGGTTCGAATCCCATAAACTAGATATGGTGGTGCACACATGTAATCCCAGCACCTGGGAGGTCGAGGCAGGAATATGCGAATTCCAGTCATTCTCAGCTACATAATTAGTTTGAGATTAGCCTGGGATCTTGCACTCTGCCTTAGGGAGGAAAAAGATTAAATCCTATGTATGAGGAAACTTTGGGTTTAATGGGTATTCTGTTTTTATGACTCTGGAGATGGAACATGTGTGTGTACATCAAAGTCTCTAAAACTACACACTTCACATAATGGACCATGTATATATGTGTGACATGTACAAGTGCTACCATAATAATTACCATTTGAAAATCCACACTCTGACACCTGAAAGCCTTCAAGAATGTTCAGCTGGCTAAACTCTCTTGGATAGTTGCTAATGGTGATCATTATGAAATTTAGTAGTTTCAAGTGGTATTTAACCTTAAGGTCATTCTAATTAATCTTATTGTTTTTAGGTTAGTGAAAAATTATAGAATTTGTCTTATATGACCTTTCTTGAGCATGTGGGAAAGGAAGGTTGAAATGTAGGAATTTTTATCATATGTATCCTGAGTTTTGAAGAGTAGACACCTTGGAATACAGAGTCTCTTATCAGAATGTGTTTGGAAGTAGGTTTTCTTAGGCTTGCCCACATGTGCTAGTCACTTAGCATTTTAATTAAACTTTGGCCCATGTTTCTTCTTTCTCATTAGTTTAATTTGCAGAAATCCTTTTAAACCTGATCACTTAGCACTCCCCGCTTCCCCAGATATGTGGCCCAGCTGCCCCCACTCTTTCCCTTCAGTTCTTCCATCTCCTGGGCCTCCTACAAATGCATGTGCTGCGAGTTTCCAAACAGAGCAGCTGGTCCACTTTTTATAATATTTGATTTGCTATTTAGTGATCAAGTGCTTTTCAGTTGTATTTAGAGATATGAGCGCCGTGATTGCTGCACTTCGCTGAGTAGTAGTGTTTTCAGGGTTGTTTGAAAAAGAAGAGTTATGAAATAGTGCTAGCGAGAAGGCTCCATTGGGAAAGTGCTTGCTATGCAAATGTGAGGGTCTGAGTTTGGATTCCCAACACCCAGGTCAAAAGCTGGGCATTGCAGCATGTGCCCGTGATCTGCAGGCAGAAGCAGAAGGATGGGGAGGGCTGTCACTGGCCCAGGTGTGAGCTCCAGGTCCAGTGAGAGACCTTGCCTCAAAAAAATAAGACGGAGAGCAATGAGGGAAGACACCCATTGCTGACCTCTGGGCTCTACATGTGCAGGCACAGGCGAGTGTACCCACATGTACAAGGACACACACACACACACACACACACACACACACACACACACACACA